>OU744316.1:10683300-10815253 GCA_916610145.1 Eristalis arbustorum | reverse complement strand
AAGCGAAACTTTTTCGACACCTCACCCCAGGTCACACTCAAGCCATTGCCACGAAAACCTTATTTCCACGTCTTCATTAGCATCGTCCGGACGAAAGTAGCCCAACCAGGGGTTTCCTCTCAGCAGCGATGCGTGAAAAGTAGACCACCTCATGGCAGTTGTTTCGTATTCCGCACACAACTCAAAATCTGTTCCTCCGACACCGGCCGCAAAAACAAGCGCCAGTACCAGTCTCTTCACTCCGGAAGGTCATGGGGAATAATACAATTTGCGGAAGTCAGTGGAGAAGCCCACGGATGAGGTATAACGCGGAAGGATGCTATGTGATGGCTCCCCGCAGATGCCGGAGAACTTTCTCAATTATATCGTGGTTGCTGTCTGCTGCTTCAGACTCACTCCCACAAGGGGTGTTCCAGTTTGATTGACGAAGCAATTCACACGCGACACTCACCTAAGATCTTCTCTTTACGAGAGGTTCAGTCTTTTTCTTTTCGAACCAAGATGCTTGGCTGGGAACACCATATTTGCTGGAGCATTAATGTTCATGGACTCTATGTGGCCGAGCCTGTAGAGCCTACGGATTTCTGGCATCCGGACCACATCCAGTTGTAGGTCGAGCGTGAGGTTATCACCATGTAAAAAAGACATGGTTATGAACCGACGACATGCCTCGGATATGGACGAGTTAGCAGTTGACGATCCCTTAATAGACCACGTGCAGCCGATGAACTTGCGGTGGCCATAGACTGCTACAAAGCAGACCTTATCGCAATCCAGGAAATGTGCAGGGTAAAAGAGAGATGAATTACTGCGACATCTACTACGGTGATTGCTGGAAGGCGGACAGGCATTGCTTATTTGAATCCGGATTTGTTGTTCGAGGCAAACATAGGGAAAAAAATCTAAAGCTTCCAGTACACAAGCGAACGTCTCATAGCAAATTCAAGACTAAATTTGGGAACCTCAGGCATCAGACAGAGGAGAAGGATTTCGATAGCAAGAATAACTTCTATGATCTCCCAGAAAGATCATACAATTGGTGCCCCAGGTGACGGTCACCGGATCAATCAACCGACAACCAGATCGATCACATTGCGATCGTCGTCAGACACTCCTCCAATATTCGCGATGTGCGAACGTTACGAGGAGCCAACATCGACTCAGACTATTTTCTTGTTGTAGCCAAGGTACGGAGTCGAGGCAGGATATTAGGATTTGATTTCGGAAAGCCATAATCCCAATCGATCGCCAGGAGCTTTTTCGACCAAGTCTCCTATGAAATTCAAATAAGCCATCAAAGAAGCTGCCACTGATGTGCTGGGTTTTACGACACCACCAAGAAGGGACTCATGGTTTGACGACGAGTACAAGCAGGCACATGCAGCCAAACAGCAAGCCTACAAGGCAAGACTGTATCGAAAAACGAGAGCTCTACGAATAGAAGAGAATGGAAGAGAACCGACTTCGGAGAAGAAAAAGGGAAGATCATGAGAAGCGAGCGGTCGAGGAGAATGGAAAGGCGTTGCAACAGGAAGGTCTCCAAAGGTCTTACCAAAAGGTAAATCAGATATCCGGAGGGTATAGATCTCTGGGCGGGACCTGCACGAAATGGACAAATAGCAGTAGAATCCCGGTCAATGCTGAGAATTTGGAATAATCACTTCTGTAGACTTGTAAAGAGCGATGACGACACAAATTCGGCTGTCAGGCAAAATGTTCCATTTAATTTGAATTTGACGATTCGATGATGAACAAGAATTTCGTCCCACCGAATTAGACGAGGTCAAGATAGCGATATCCAGACTGAAGTCGAAATAGGTAGCAGGAGCGGCAGACTGTCTGACAAACTGTTTAAAGCAGCTGGAGACGGTCTGGTTGGGCGCATGCATCATCTTATCTGTAAAATATGGTTGGATATGGTAATTCGTCCGGTTGTGCAGGATGGCGATGGATAACTCTCGCTGCTCCATCAAGATTGGTAACGATCTCTCTGAGATCAATGTCAAAAAAGTTTCTTCTTTAAAATCATACTTGAGAGGATCGTGAGAAACTGAAACGTCAACGACAAAGTCTTCCATAAGTCCCTTTGATGATTGACGTGACTGGACTAACACAGCGAGTCGTCAATGTGTGCTGGAAGAACTCTATAGGATTTGCGGCGGCATGCGCCTTGTCAAGCGTCTACTGATACAGCGCCTAAGAATGCAAGGCCATATAGAGCGGCAGAGTTGTAAAAGACTGCATCTTTTGATTGCAAAAATCAATTGACTTCATGTTTGTGATTTTTCAATTCCTGAATTCACTTTCAGATGTAGACTTCAGCATCGAAGTCACCATTATATTTGAAGTCTTGATTGGATCAATCTTTGTGACCAGTCTTTTGAATTGAAATC
This sequence comes from Eristalis arbustorum, assembly GCA_916610145.1. Classification (NCBI taxonomy): domain Eukaryota; kingdom Metazoa; phylum Arthropoda; class Insecta; order Diptera; family Syrphidae; genus Eristalis; species Eristalis arbustorum. Next base: position 10,812,860 of record OU744316.1, on the reverse strand, counting down.
AATTGAATGCAAGTCTATTGACTGACAGTGCATTCACTGAAGTCACATTGAAGTCTTTACCATTCACTTGAAGTCACCCGCATTCAGTTGAAGTCTTTGGGACTTCACAAATTTTCGATGCAGTCTTTGGGACTTCAGTATGTGAGCAAGTTTAAATAAGTAAGATAGAATCACGAATAACACTTTTATATGGGGTACAATGGGCTTTTAAGTTTAGTGGAACAGGAGTACGTTGTGTGGGAGGAGACGATGGGGATGGAGTCGTGCTATTTGAATTACATTTATTTGAATTAAGAATTTACATATTTAACAATTTTCCCAACGATTAACTTTCAGAAGCAAAATTTTTTTCAAATTTGGGTCTGAGAGGGTCCCTCGCTGAGGCACATTCAGTAGACCAGCGCATTCTGAAAACAGCCTCTGCTGAGGCAGGTAGTGGAGTGTTGTACCTTAAAAATGTTCTCTTCAGGGCTGGATATTTGCAGAGAAGTTCTATAGATGTCGACAGATGGGCAAGATATGCATAATATTCATTATCTACAGCGTGTATAGTGTAGAGTAGAGAAGTGTAAGCTATGTTCGCGTAGGAGGTCGGAAGCAACTAAGTTAAGCGTATGCGTTGTACATTTAATATGTTTCGGTAACGAATTCTCGAATACATTATTCGTTAACTCAGCTGTTTCCATGACATTTTTCTTTTGAACTGTGGGTGCTTTCATTATTGTTGGCAAAATATTGTTCTATTCCAAATTTTTTTAATGCTTTTACGAAGTTGGAACTGTTGTCAGTGATTGTTGCCCAACGTTATTGCAATTCAGTCCAAACGGGGCATGAATTTTCAGAATAAGGTCATGTGAATGCGATCCAGAAAATCGCAAGAGCAACTGATTGCCTGTTGCACTCTTCGTCCTTCCAATGACATTTGTAGCGAAGCAAAATCCGGTGTTTCGTCGAACACACATCGGAGATTGTGCTAACATATTTCTGTATTGCTATTGAAGACTTCAACTTTTAATGCATGTTTATAAGCTTTCCGGTTGTTGGGCGACTTTAAGATTGCTATTAGCAAATCGCAAAAGCTTTCTAAATGATTCATCTTCCACAATCGAACTTGGCAGCATATTACTTGCAATAAAGCTTACAATTAACTGCTGATGTTGGTCTTGCTTCGATCTCGTTGTATTGATATTTGTATTTTTTATATATTCGTCGAATTCTTTTGCATCCCTTTTCCTCAAATGGCTTATACAATTTGATGGGACTTGCATGGACCCTTACAATCGTATCTGGCAACACGCTGGTTTCAGTATCGTTCAGTTATTGACGAGTCAAATAATTGGTTGTTTTTTTATGATGGACGGTGTTACGCTTTGAACAATATAGACAACTTAAGGGCATTATATAACATCACAAACTGAAATCCCAAAGACTGCCAAAAAAAACCTTGAAGTTCCAAAGACTGCATCGACAATTTTTGAAGTCCCAAAGACTTCAACTGAATGCGGGTGACTTCAAGTGAATGGTCAACACTTCATCAGACCGGTTATAAAGATTGATCCAATCAAGACTTCAAATAGAATGGTGACTTCGATGCTGAAGTCCAGAAGTCCCAAATGAAGTCAATTGATTGAATCACAAAACAGATAATTCTTTCCTTGAATTCGGATATTGCATTCTCAAAACATTGCAGTCTTTCAGAACTCTGATAGAACGTATGAACATCACAGCTCCGGCTCAAAAAATCTTCGAATCTTAGCCATTGAGACAAAGCAACAGACAATGCATAGGAAACACATGGCGCTCCTAGCTGGAGAAGGTTTTAAATCAAAAAAGCGTGCGAAGTTAAATGCAGCTGGCAAAAGAGAAAAGGAGAGGCATGTTGATTGAGGCTGTAGCGGCACTCCAAGAAGAAGAAGAATGATACTCCTCTTTCACGAAAATGTTTGCCAGGAAAGTCTGGTTGGAGTGCCATTGGTTGGAAGGATGAAGCTTCTAAGTAAGCCGTGGGGACGTGGGCAACATTTCTGCCACTTACCTTGCTTTTATCGTATACTGTCGATACTATCCCGATAGTTTAGTTTGAGCGCAAAAGCCTGCGCCTGGTCGCTAGGAATCAGATATAATTTTAATCCTCCAGTTGGAAATACAATTATCAACATTCACTGGACCTCTCGGCACTACGTGCGGTTGTCCATACGATCAGACTTCTCGACTAATTCTTACGTCAATCAAACCGTGCACATGTGTCAATCGAGTGGCTCGTCGAATACGCGTCTTCCAGTGGAAATACCTCAACAGCTCCCAACGCAGGTACCAGTGTCCAGCCTACTAATAAATCCGATTGTTCCCGAATACCTCCACGATCATGCACTCCCGTTGCCAGTGCCCCGAAGGAGCGCAGCTTCCACCTCCATTCACTCACCACTCTCAAGGGACCACACGTGCTTCCTGACAAACCAGCAGTGAGTCCGTTTTCTCATCCAATCCCGTCGCATCACTCATCCCCGAATGACTTTATTAATCACGATCCATCCGTCGACCCGGCACACACACATCCACCACACGGACGGGAAGACAGACAGCAAGAAGCAACTTTGACACAAGTCGTGCACCGCCATCGCCATTCCAACAAAGTCCACCAGTGTCGTGCACAAGGGAGAGCCACATGTCCACGGGTTCATCAATTACCGTTCGACGACGACGAAGACAACAGTACCGCTCCAGAGCTCCAACGCTCCAGCGCTCCAGAGATTAATGAAGATGCCCCCACGAGCCGACGCAAAGGGAATCCGTGTCCATGTCAGCATATCGCATGGACGACAGCACATCAATTTTTACACCCTCCCACGATCGCGGTTCCGTTCGAAAGTCGGATCCACGGCCAGGTCCGCGCCAGAACAAATATTCCTTGCGACTTCCTGGCCCGTCCGCGATACCGGTTATCACACAGAGCGCATAACTGTTGGCCGCAATAACTCCACCGACACGCGGGGCGGGCAGGACGTTCTCGCGTGACCCGGGCTCCCTTGCCGGATAACGTTTTGCCCCGCGTTGCGGTAATAAATGAATCCCTCGCCGGAGTGGATATGCAAATTCAGACACTCCGGCAGCGCGGCGCGGACCCATCTTTTATTCATCATCTCACTCACTCGCAGCCACAGCGAATCCATTTCACTTGCAGCGGCCAATTGGCCCTCGAGAACGTCTTAACAGTTCCCTGCGCAAGCGATGCAGTTAATGACTCGTGCACTCACACAAGTGCGCCCGCCGCGCCGCGCCGGTGAGACGATTTTTGGCCAATCGCTCATATGGCCGAGATGATGTGCAGGAGCACCGCAGCACTTTGGAGCGGTTCCAGGAATCATCAATTACGTGTGTACGAGCGTCTCGCAACATTGTACAGCTGAGCAATGTGTAATGGCTCACGACTGCGAGTTATTCGATTTTATTTGATCTATTGTGAGTGGTTGGCGGCCGCGACGACGACGGCGACGGCGGAGTAGGTCGTGGCGCAACCATTGAGACGGCCTGTCTGTGATTGCCGTCTGGCGCTGCTGTAATGAATGGAGCAACGGCGCGCACAACAAAAGCCTCACTTGTGAATCGCTCAGGTAGCCGCAGTCGCTAACGAATGACGAGCTCGAATGCAAGTGATGTACATTCAATTAGATGTAATTTGAAGTTGCCTTCCACGGTGACAGCGGTGCGGCGGCGGCAGAGAGGGCGAAAAAAAGGGAAGAAGACGACGCTTTGACCTATGAGTGCCTTCAAAGTGCCGTATAGCGTGCTGGCATTGTTGCGGAGGCACTTATGCTCGAGCATGATTTGTGGAATGCATTCAGTCGATAAATGAGGGAAGCCACCAAAATGGCACCTTTGGGAACGAAAGTCATCATGACTACCGACGCCGGAGTGTAGTAGCTTAGACGAGGTTACACAACATGACGCGCGGAGATCGAGAGATGTGAACACTTAATGCGACTTAGAGGGGTTTTTATGCCGCATGGATGAAGCCATCATCTAGATTACTCGATACGGCCCTCGGATGGGAGTGATTAAGTGGTCTGGAGGGGAGCAAGGTGTCTAAGGCGATTTCGTGAGGACGAGTGTTCGAATTAGAAACTTTTATCTTTTTAAGTACGTACTCCAGGCGCCTGTGAAGGGGGCAGGAATGCTGTTTGGCTTGGACTTGTGGGGTTCTGGTGCGTTGGAAGCAACGGTATAGCATTCGAGAACTTCTCCTCGTGGAGGGCAATGACCGAGGAGACAGGGCAAAGCTGGTGACGAGTGGTGGGTACGACACTTGAGACTGCTCAGTTCTTGTTGACCTTTTCACGTGGTCCTGCCTGTGAGATGTGAACACGGGGAGAAAGTCGTCTTATATCTAGCCCACCTATAAAACCTTGAATTATGGGCCTGACGACGTCACGATGATATCTGAGAACGCCGCTGTATGTCAGTCCGTTGAACGTTGACAATCAGCGACCAAGGCTATCCAACAAACGCGTTCTCTCTAGCCGAATCCAATGACGGCGCCAAACTAGTGGTGCGTCCGATAATAAAAAAAATAACGTATTAAGACCCTTCTTCACTTGGTTGCGCCACCTTATAAGCGGGCATCCTCTGTTGCGTTGTGCCAAAGGTTCGGATCTTTCAAGAATGCGCAAGCTAGAGAGTGTAATGTTCGATTAATATTTGTTTGTGTTTTTTTTTGTATAACTATTTATTTATTTTTTATATTGTTAATATTAAGAGAATGCACAAAATAATACTAATTATAATTTTATAAAACCAGTACCGGAGCGAGGCTGTCAGCGATCCCATTCCTTTGTCTCCACGCCGGAAAAGAGAAGGAAAGAAAAAAATGCAGTTTGACAGCTCGATGACAGATGTCCGACTTAACGAACAATTTCGCTGTCGGGCTCTGTTCGTGTGGAGTGTTTGTTGTGTGGTCGCCACAGGGCTCCCCCCTTTAAGTGGGAGAGAAGCGCACGGGGACTTTGATTATCCGTCCGGAACGCTTGGTGGTCACTGGTGCGTCTGAGGCCTAGTTGCTTGGGAGTGGAGCCGGTGCCTGGGGTGGTGATGAATTTTCTTTAGCGGACAGGTGGTAAAGCCGGTTTTATGCGTTGAATGGACACGTATGCCTCCCTTCCAGGCAAAGCCAATTTGTACGCATGTGGGCGACGATCCAGGACGGAGTATGGTCCGGTAAATGCTGGCTGCAGTGGTCGTTGGGTGTGGTCGGTGCGTACATATACGTGGGAGGCAGTGCTGAGGTCCTTTGGTACGAATATTGTTTTTGTCTGGTGTGTTGAGAAAGCAGGGGATGCTCGCTGAAGTACTTCTCTCAGATCCTGAAGAAAAGCGATTGGTTCCTGTATTTTGCTAGGCGCTGACAAAAAATCGCCCGGAAGACGGAGTTCGGTTCCATAAACCAGTTGTGACGGTGATGTACCAGATTCGTTCACCATTGAACGGAGACCGAGTAGCACAGCTGGAAGTGCTTGAATCCAGTTTTGGGGCAGATGAGTGATGAGTGCCGTTTTAAGCGTTCGGTGCCACCGCTCCACTATACCATTCGCTTGTGGATGATAGGCAGTGGTGTGCACGCGGTTGCATCCTATGAGCTCCGCAAACCTCCGGAACAAGGCGGAATCGAATTGCCGGCCCTGATCTGTTGTTAGGCGAAGTGGACAGCCGAACCGGGAAACCCAATGCTGGAAGAACGCATCCGCGACTGTGGTTGCAGTGATGTCGTCTACTGGGATAGCTTCTGGCCAGCGTGTTGCTCGGTCGATGCACGTAACTAAATAGCTGAAACCTGAGCAGCGCGGAAGCGGACCTACAATGTCCATGTGCACATGCTCAAACCTTTCAGCTGCTGGAAACGTTCCCATTGGTGGGTTGATGTGCCTGTTGACTTTGCTTCGCTGGCAGGCTGGGCAAGCGCGTACCCATTTACCAATGTCTGCGTTCATCGATGGCCAAAAAAAACGAAGTGCGATTGATTTTCGTGAGGCCCGTGTGCCAGGGTGACTCAGGTTGTGGACTGTTTCGTAGGCTGCTCGCCGAAACGCCGGAGGGATATAGGGTCGAGCACGGCCAGAAGATGTCTCGCAAACGATAGCTGCGGGCGATTCTGGGAGAACGATGTTAATAAAAGTTAATTTCTGACTCACCAACTTTAATTTCTGCAGTTCCGGGTCGTTGCTTTGTTCCTTTGCGATGGCAGCGTAGTCCAACACTGCTGGGCTTGTGATTGCTGAAACCCGAGAAAGTGCGTCAGCTGCTGCGTTCTCTTCACCCTTCACATGGCGAATATCGGTGGAAAATTGGGCAATGAAGTCCAGATGACGTTGACGGCGCGGTGTTTCGGTAGATGAGGTTGAGTTCCGAAAGGCATATGTTAGGGGCTTGTGGTCGGTCAAGATAACAAACGCTCGACCTTCCACAAAACGGCGAAAATGGGTGATCGCCAGTTTAATAGCCAACAGCTCCCTATCAAATGTGCTGTATCTCTGTTGGGCCAGCGTCAGACCTTTTGAGAAGTATCCGAGTGGTGCAGCTTTTTTATCGACGAAGGAGGACAGCGCCAACTGCGGTATTTGATGCGTCGCACATAAGAGTTAATTCAGCGTCCGGCGACGGATGAGTGAGTGAAGCTGCCTCCGCAAGAGCTTTACGGCAACGTTGGAAGGCGGCTTGTGCTTCTGTGGACCATGTGAGGGGGGTCCGATCCTTCTTCTTGGCACCCTGAAGCATTTGTGTAAGTGGCGCTTGTACCGTGGCTGCACGCGGCAGGCAGGGGCGAAAGAAATTGAGCGCTCCCAGGAATCGGCGAAGATCCGAGACTGTAGCTGGTTGTGGAAACTCGGCAACTGCTTTGATGGTATCCTGAGGTGGTCGTATACCCGTACTGTCGACATGGTATCCGAGAAACACCAGCTCGTTCTTACCAAATTCGCACTTTTCCAAGTTGATAGTGATACCGTTTGTCTGAAGCCGTCTAAAAACTTCTTCCAGGTGCATGTGATGTTCTTCTGGGGACGAAGATGCGATGAACATATCATCAATGTACGTGAAGACGTACTCCAAGTCGCCGAAAACGGAGTTCACGAATCGTTGTTGTGTTTGCGCGGCATTTCGCAAGCCAAATGTCATTCGCGTAAACTCATATAACCCAAATGGAGTAATTATTGCCGTTTTGGGGATGTCCTGCGGTGCCATCGGGATCTGATGATATGCCCTGGCGAGATCCAATCTGCTGAATATGCTCTTGCCCTGCATTATGAGTTGGAAGTCCGTCAACCTAGGCAACGGGTATCGGTCCGGAAGGGTGACGGAGTTGAGACGTCAGTAGTCACCGCATGGGCGTATATCCCCGTTCTTCTTGACCACTATGTGCAATGGGCTTGCCCATGGGCTTCGAGACGGGCGACAAATACCCGCATCTAACATGCGCTGGAACTCCATCTTTGCGAGAGCATAGAATTTCGGTGGAATCGGCCTCGCGCGGCAGGAGAGTGGCGGTCCTGTTGTTTCCAGGTAATGACGTACGTCGTGCAAAGGAATGCGTTCCGGTGAGAATGGAAGCGTGATTGGCCTGTAGCGTTTGAGGAGTTCCGCGTATTCATGATCGTGGTCGATGGAGTCTAAAGCGGTGTAATCGGCGGAACTGAGCGCTATCGGGGTGCAGATGTTGGTGATTTGATCCACAAGCCGTCGGCCATGCATGTCCAAGAGTAGACGAAAGTGGTGAAGAAAGTCGGCTCCAAAAATAGAGTGCGGCACAGCTGCGCGAACGAACTTCCACCGAAAGACGCGGCGCAGACCTAGGTCCAATTCCATCGTAACTGTTCCGAACGTGCTTATTTTGGTGCGATTGACCGCGTACAATACGTACGGTTGTTGAGGTAGATTTTCGTTGGGTTTGACGGCTAAAACCGAAATAGCAGCACCGCTATCAACTAGAAAGGAATGGCCAGTAACCTTGTCTACAATAAAGAGGCGACGAGACTTACCAGCAACCGTAGACGCCTCCACTAATGTTGCTGATTGGCGTTTCCCTGCGCGAATGTGCACGGAAGTGAGCACTTGCGAGCCTGGGGGCCGAAGCGTTGATGATACCAGCAGCATCCATTGGTTCTCGCCCGGTTTCTGCGGTCTCGACTCGGTGGACGTGAGCGACTGTCTGAAGTGCTTACTCGAGAGGGATGGCGATGTGCAGACCTATCTTCTAGTGCAGCCAGTCTACGTTGGATTTCGGATAATATTTCGTTGGTGCTAGCCGATGTTTGATTAGATTTGGGAGTCGCGTGATAGGTCGCTGCTAGCGTGGTCGTTGGATGACAGTGGCCTATTACCTTGTCGGCGATCTGAGCGAGGTTGTTGAGATCCCCTGAGACTGCGGATAGTACTGCACGCACGTGGGACGGCAGTTTTGAGAGCCAGAGTACCTGCAGCACAGCGTCGGGTGTGCCTGAAGAACCGGAGAGATCCCTAATCCGACGAAGTAGCTGTGAGGGCTGTGAATCACCCAGGTCGATGCCTTCGACCAGCCGCTGGAGTCGTAGCTCTTGACTCTCTTCGTACACCTGGAGGAGTCTTGCTTTCACCGTGCCAAATTTCTCCGTCGCCGGCGGCGATAAAAGGATGTCCGAAACTTGCTCCAAGTCACGTCGTTCCAGGTTGGCGATGACATACTGAAATTTGATTTCGTCGGAAGGCCTGGACGGGGCGAGGATAGCCTCAAGCTGTGCAAACCACAGAGATGGGCGATCGCGCCAGAATTGTGGTATTCGCGCTGCAACCGAGAGCCCAGAGATATGTGGCTGTGTGACGAGTGACTGCGAGCCCGAAGCTTCCATCTCAGCCTGTGCTTGTGTCACTTCGTCGTGTTTGGTAGTCATTCCGACCGATGCGTTTGTGCGAGTGAAATTCTTATTAATATTTTATAACGCAACACTTCTTCGCGGGGTCACCAATGTAATGTTCGATTAATATTTTTTTGTGTTTTTTTTTGTATAACTATTTATTTATTTTTTATATTGTTAATATTAAGAGAATGCACAAAATAATACTAATTATAATTTTATAAAACCAGTACCGGAGCGAGGCTGTCAGCGATCCCATTCCTTTGTCTCCACGCCGGAAAAGAGAAGGAAAGAAAAAAATGCAGTTTGACAGCTCGATGGCAGATGTCTGACTTAACGAACAATTTCGCTGTCGGGCTCTGTTCGTGTGGAGTGTTTGTTGTGTGGTCGCCACAAGAGCGAAGATTGATGCCTAGATCTAAAATTCAAGATCAAGGGTCGGAGCTTGTTATCACTTGGAGCGCTGATGCCAAATGTCTATGAAATAGGTCAAGTATAAAGTGGCTGACTGCAGAAGACAATCACACTAAGGCCAAACTAGGCTTATTTTGATGCCACGCACACTGACACTAAAACGAGTTTGAGCTTGGAATGAAGCAATTGAGCTAACCTATGCAGAAGTTAGTTGCAATTTTCTGGTAGGCAGCATGCACCAGATGATTTGCCGAATTTGGGAAGACAAAAGCATGCACGGGAACTTTAATATCAGCTCCATATGAGCCAAATTCAATAACCTTAATGAGCTAAACAATGCCAGCATAGGCCAGCTAAAACGCTTCACTACAAGGACCAACTAGTTCGGATGTTAGTAGAAGTCAATCCGCGTGGTATCACAATGTGCGTACTCTGACCAAAGTGTGACTGCCCTTAGCAGTCAGACATTACAACCTAACCTAATTTAAGCTACCGCCTTCAAAATCTGTAGAAGATTATCCCCGCCTAAGGTCGTCTACAAGATTCTATCCAGCGTACTGCGTGAACGTCTAAAGGCGTTCTGCACCGCACTAATTGGCACGTACCAGTGGGGCTTCCGGCCGAGCAAATCGGATATACAAACCAAATCTTCACATTAAGGCAGATCTTGGAGAAGACCAGAGTGCTTCAAATCGATAGCTATTCAAAGCGATGTGCCGAATTCGGGATCACGGGAAAACTATTCTGGTAGTGCGCACGACGCTAACCCACATGTGATGCAACGTGCAGTTCGGTTCAAAAACCTCTCAACCGTTCGAAACCTGCACCAGATATCGGCAAGGAGATGCGCTGTCGTGTGATTTCTTCAATTTGTTACTGGAGAAGATAGTGCTGTTGGGATACGCTGATGACATCGACATTATCGCGCGGTCCCAACACGACGTAGTGAAAGCTTTCACGGCGATTTAGGAACAGGCAAAATGAGCTGATCTAAAGGTCAACGAGGACAAAAATAAATATGTGCTGTCGAGCAAAAATATGTAGATCCGCCGCACACCACCTACGCCAAAACGTTACAATCGACAACTACAATTTCGAGGTAGCAAAGGAGGTTGTGTACGTCAGGCAAACGTATTCTCCAAGAATGACATCGTCGGGGAGACCCGACGTAGAATCGCCCATGGAAACCGATGCTTCGTCGGTCTGTCAAAACACCTGGGCTCGAAACTAGTGACTCGAAGGACAAAAGTCATGCTCTACAAGACCCTTATACTACCAGTCCTGGCTCATGGAGCAGAAAGCTGGACACTAAGCCAAACTGCAGAGCTGATTCTTGGTGCCTTCGAAAGAAAAATTCTACGTCGGATATATGGTCCCGTCTGCGAGGAAGGCGAATGGAGGAGAAGACACAACCGCGAACTCTACGAGCTGTACAAGGATGTGGATGTAGTCCGGAAGGCAAAAATCCGTCGACTACAATGGCTCAGGCTCAGACCCTTCATGGTTCGTCTGCCTATAATATGCCTATAATATGAGTGGCGCTACAGCCCGGCCAGGGCCTAACTTCTCACCAGCCACTCGTGTTGTGCGTGCTATTGCTCTCACGAGTGGAAGGGATCTACAGTTTTATGCCAACTCCAAACGGAGAAGTTTGAGAAGCTTCCTCTAGACAGGTGTACTCTTTGAGCACTACTCGAAGGAGGTGGGACGGTTAACATTATTTTTGTCGCATAGAGTAGGAATCGAACCTACGACGTCGAGGTTGGGGTTGATGCAGATACCCACAACGCCGCGGACCACCACAATAGGGAGGAAAATTTGCTAATTGTCAGACTCCTAAGGGACGCATAAACTTTGGACACTACGCTGTCGGTATTGTCAGTCCATGTTATTTCACTATTACACATTATACCAGGATTTTCAACACAGGTTACATATTAGACGATATACGAGTTTAATTCTATGGGGGAGAAGTTTGAAAGAGAGGGATGGCGTTTTGAGAATGGTATGACTTTGGTTTTGTCAGGCTTGAGTTTGAGAGCATTTACTTGAGCCTACATCTTAATTGAGCACATCTTCAACCATACCAAGAGGTAAACTAAGCTAGATTTGAACTTCATCTGCATATATGTGAAAATTGCAATAAGACAACTCGCTAGGAATATCATTGATGAACATTGAGAATAATAACTGACCGAGAATAGAACCTTGAGGTACTCCATTGGAGATGCCACATAAGGACGACAGTTGTGAGTTATATAAAACAGCTTGAGTACGGGAAGTAAGGTACGAGAAGTTTAATTTATTAGTAGGACCACATATGTTGAATTGGAGCGACATTTTGTGACATAATATGGACGGGTTTACACTGTCGAATGCTTTCGAAAAGTCAAGTAAGGTTATTAAGGTTGTTTTATATTCGTCAATGGCTTTTCGTATGGCATCAGTTACACTTAGCAAGGCTGTAACATAGCTATGTCCTTTACGGAATCCTGGTTGCATAGAACTTAAAAGATTGTGCCTCTCAATGTGATCTGAAGTGTCTCGACTCAGATACGTTTGAACACTTATGACAAAAATGGTTGGATAGCTAATGGTCGATATTCATGTGGGTTTGTTTGCTTTGGAACCGGGCTAATCTTTGCTTTTTTCCATAGAGCTGGATAAGTCGACGTCATGATTACTGTATTGAAAATACCCGTGATATATGCCAGTATAATCTGAGTCAAGATTTTGATAAGGTCGGGGTGAATATTATCCAGTCCAACTGACTTTGTCTTTATAGAGCATATTGGACCTAGTTCACCCGCACGAAGAAAACGTTGCCACGTCGGTTCAGCTGTTCTTCTGCGGAAAAACTCTTTTTATTGATACTTAATCTCATTTTTAAGACGCAAGAGTGTGACAACTGCTCGACAACTGCCATCAAACTAAGCCGCTCAAACTAAGACTGATTGGAACGGCTTTAGGCGTGCACACATATGGTTTCTCGACTAATGTCTCTTTCCCAATTTCTCACTTTAACTCCTGTCAAACTGAAAGCAAATCCCATAATTGACTGAGAAGAAATAAAAAATTCGCACCACACGGGCCACATTACAATCTAAACTCCTGCTCATAGTCGACTTCTACAATCGGCTCGAGGATTGGGCCCATTAAACGATTAACATTTGAAAATTTCTCTCGGCGATTTGCGGACATTCATCCCGAGGTTTAATTTAACTCCTTTAACGCGCACATAAGCCCATTAGCTCTTGCATAACTGGCTGTCGCCAGAGCAAGTGGATGCGCTGAGTACTCATAAAATATCTCATGAATTTCTGCGTTGCGTGTCGTGAGGACTCCCACGGTCGGTAGAGCGGAAGAGAACTGATCTTGGGCTGGGCACAGAAGCGGATTGCACTTTAGTGGCCCTCCGCAAATTGACGGCTTAACTTAATGCACTTTGCCGAACATAAATAGCGACGTTCATTTGTGGACTTAGATGATTGGCGAATTTGAAATTGATGCAGTTTGTGGATAGAGGCAGTGAGGCGTGGTGAGGGGGGCTAATTGCCAATGGACTGGTAACACGTGCAGATTCTCCTTATGAGTGAGTAGTTGTTTCTTGGAAGTGGGCGCTGGCAGTGACTTAGGGTGGACGTGTGGGTTGCAGGAGATTCAACAAGGAGACCCGATTTATCGACTCGGGAGCATCGTCAGTGGCGTTGTGGGCATGTGCGTCGAACCCTACACACTTGAACCTTGGCAGTTTGATTACATGTATGTTAGACGAAAATAATTTCCACGGCCCCACCCTTTTCGAGTCACTGACAATGCTGACAGCGTACATCTTTCTAGAAAAAGCCTGCCAAACTTGGCTCTTCGGAGTCGTTATAACTTTGTAGGTCCCAACCACACGCACAATACTAGGGATTGCCAAGAAGCTGGGCCCTGGCCCTCGACGGTCTGTAGCGCAACCTGTGTTATTATTATGTATATATATTAGCAACAGCACAGGCTTTTGAGGGAGGAGAGGTCAATGTGATTGGTTTAAAGAGTGGATTGCAAAATAAGCTTGGACCTACGTATCTGTGGAATGGTGACAAGCTTCTGTGAATGTGATTATAAAACAAATCAATTTCGCTTGGCTGCTCCCAAAAGTGAAAAGGCACCTCCGGGTGAACTGTCAACGCACAAGGAGATCATATACCACAATTTTGATCATGTGAAATACTGTCCTGTCGTCGTTTGTTGAGCTCACGCTTGCATGGATCACCTTGCTTTAAAATTGCAGCCGCCGATCATGTCGTCGACAGTGCTCAACATCACATATTTCGTTTGGTTTTTCTGGACCATGAGATAAGCTCATTCCGCCTGTTCTCCAATAGCCATTAAAGTTTTCTCTTCGAATCCTTCACAACGCGCGATGATGTCAGTGCCATTTACGTACCCTACTGTTTGACCAATCAAAAAAAATGGTGTGCCCAGCGATTACAGCTATTCTAACTAGTACCGTCTCAAAGAATGCTTGGCCAAGTGGAAGGGCGGACAGTCTGCAACCTCACCTCACCCCAATCAACCAAACCCACAAACTGTCACATGGACCATCATCTCTTTCAATACATATAAAAATAAATACAAAATGATGCACTACCTTTAAAGGGTGCTTTCATCTAGACTGTGTACCAAAGGTGTTGCCGCCACATAAGCCTATAATATGCCTGCGAGGACATCTGTTGCCGGTTGGAGGCAACGAAGAACAACATCATTTGTGTCAAAGGGAAAGAGAAAGATAGAATCGCCCGGGTTTAGGGCTTTTCTTCTTTTTCTTCATCTTGGTTCTTTCTTTTGTCTGGGGGCGCGATTTGAATTTGGTAGCTCAACCACGTTTTTTTTGATTCTTTGTGAAGATAAAAGAATAAAACTTAATTTTTTAAAAGTGCACATAAAGTGCGTCTATTGAAAGAAGTTTTTTTTTTCTTTTTTCATTCATGAATCTTTCGTTTCTGTTCCTTACGCGAACATTTCTTTTAAAAAATTAATAAAAAAAAAAAAATAAAGTGACAAATTGTCGAGAACGCCTTAGAACGTTTAAATGGCCACTTCTACACCGAATCACAATTGCCAGCTATGATATGAACCCGACATTCCTGAGATGGTCCAATGCGATAAGTGTGATCTTTGGTATCACTTTGCATGTGTGGGAGTCAGTTCTACAGTGGCAGACGTGAGTTGGAAGTGTGAAGGATGTTCAGGCAATGTTCTCCGCCAGCAGCAATTGAGACCACCAGAAGCGTCAATTCTTGACAGGTCCTCCATTTCAAGTCGGTCAGCAAGAAAAAAGAAGCAATTGCTTTTACAACGTTTGGAGGAGGAGAAATTGTTGCGAGAAAAAAGCAACCAACTCTACCTTCAACAGAAGTATACAATTCTTGCCCAGAGCTCCGACGATGAAGAGGATTACGAGCCCATGGACCGTCGTGAACCGCAGCAACAACAGCATCGTAAAGCAGAACAGAAGCCGTCAAGGCCATTACCACCGCACGTAAGTGAAACGGTACAACTTTCTTCCACTCAATTAGGAAACCAAGTCCAAAGGCCAGTCCCACCGCATGCGTGTGAAACGGTTCAACATCAACTTTCTTCCACTCAATTAGCAGCGAGACATGCCATTCCGAAAGACTTACCTGTTTTCAGTGGTAACCCTGAAGAGTGGCCCGTTTTCTTCAGCTGTTACGAGCAGAGTACAGAAATCGCTGGGTTTTCCAACGGCGAAAATCTAGTCCGACTTCAGAAGTGCCTTCAGGGAAGAGCAAGAGAAGCTGTTAAGCATCGATTGATGCTCCCAACCATGGTCCCAGATGTCATCAGAACACTCCGAATGCTGTTCGGACGACCGGAGCACGTTGAAAATGATAAAATGTAGATTATCGCATAGTAGCGCATATTAGAGCTTCAGAGCGTAGTTAAAACCATTTTTTTCGGCCACCTATTTAAAAGATCTAAGCATTATATCAGGAGTGTTTTTATGACTGGTCAGTACCCAGTTTAATAAGATTTAACACAAGAAGCAACAACAAGGCAACATAGTGAGTAAAAACTACTTGGTAAAATTTCACTACAATCACTGACTAGGTCCCGCTGGAAAATTCATAGATGGTACCCGAGGAAACTATTTGTTTATTAAAGGTTGGTATTACTCGATAATTTAACACTCGTTAGTGTTTTTTTCGTATTTACTTGTTAATGTTACTTTTACAAATACATAACAAATTAAATCACTTATATTACTTATTTTACAACATTGTCTTTGCTTTTGAGAATTAAATTTCACTTATTTTTGACTTCTAACATGACATCTAATGCAATGGACCCGTACCTACTTCCGGAAGAAAAATTTAACTCAGCAAAAAGCGTTTTATTGAGAATCCTTACTAAGCTGATTACTGATTGGTCGAAAAAACAAGCTTTTTGTCTCTCCGACTATCAAATCGCCTTTCAGGCAGAACCTATATAATTATCTCAAGGGTATTGTTAATTTATGTCATTGATTATTATTATTGTTACGTTTTACACAAAACTGTGTCTACGTATTCACGCTTAATATGTTCAATAAAAGACGTTCGAAATTACACTATGTCTGTCTGTCTGTCTCTATGCACTGACTTATTTACATGTACTGCACAATTACGACTTAAACTTGACTACACTTTTATCACAACAATTAGTTTATTACACTTTTCTTTACAGTCTTTAATGCTCACAGTTAATACACTATGATCAGGAGAGGCAATCCGGAACTCGGCGGCCGTTTCGATATTTATATCAGTCAGCATTCTTTCTAGAAAAGTTTGTGACCATATGTCTGTTTGATGTTGTCTATGGGCACTCATATAAATTAAACAATTACTTCATTGCTTATTAAAAATAATTATTTTTTTATTTGCTTCCTCTATCGGGCAGAGGTTTCCCGTACAAAGCTTTGCAATGAAATGCTCACTAAAACTAACTTAACCCTACCTTAAATACTCGGCAACAGGTCCGCAACGATGACATGCTCCCACGGGTGTACGGATTTCCGTGCGCTTGGTGTCTCCGATTCTCCAGACGTCAAATCAGCGTTTTGCTCTTATGGGAAACGATGTCGATGGTGTGATGACGACGTGGAACAAGCTTTGAGGAAGAAAAATATTTTGGGGCTTATATAAACTTATATAAACATTAGGGGTTGATTATGTACGGTGGCGCCTGCGCAGCGCTGTCTCGTTCGCTGTCAACACAACAACCAACCCTCCGGCACTATGTACAGGAACCCATTTACTCCATAGGCTTCGGTGGTGGTGGTGGTTTGTGTGTAGTGCTATTACAGCGACTACTACGAATGATCTTCGAATGTTGACCGCAGATGGCTCTTTAGATTGATTTGTGACCACGTCAATAAAAGAAGCTCTATCCTGCCTAAACAAAATATTTTATAATTAGTGCGGCTTTCTAAAAGATGGCGCTAATTGTATTATTCCATTGGAACATGCATTGGAAAGCTACTGACGTTGTAAAAAGTTGTCATTGGAAAAGTCATACCTTCAGATGGGCAACACTTTAAATAATACTATTGTACATGTTTTTCCTTAATAAACGCTCAAATTTTGAAAAGAAATCCTCAAAACTTGAATTAAATTAACCCAGATATCGTCATCTGTTCTCACAGTCAGGTGGAGATCATGATCATGACATGACCCTGGGTGCGGTCAAATATTCTCTCTGAACGAGATGGACAAGTATTTTAGCGTCGAGATGAGACATTCGAGAGATTTGCGATTATATCTGAGTCTCAACTAACATACCTCTCCCTCCAGCACAGACTTATGCTAAGTGTTTCCAGATACGCACGTTCACCTGATTGAAGTCCCTTTGCACGTGTGTACGCCTCCAGAGGCATGGTGTCATTTCCGAACCAGCAGCTTTATTCGACTTCAGTCTTAGTAATTCTATCTGGACTTCGTTTAGGCCGTGGCTACGGAATTCTCTCTCCATTGTGTGTACCCGGCTGTGCTACCAAATACGTCCTCCTTGCCCAGCTTCACGTTAAAGTCACCAAGAACGATCTTCACGTCAAAGCTAGGAGTATTTTTTCCAGGCCCCCGTAGAAACAGTCTTTGGTTGCATCATTTTTCTCCTCTGAGGCATCTGCACATATGCGACTTATGTCGGCGAACCTTGCCTTCAATTAAAGTCACCAAGCATACGTTTGGACAAGTCTCCTTAAGACGGCAACATTTAAATAGGAGCGAATTCACTGCACCCATGGCGCATAGTCTCTTCCGTTTGGGTGACTCTACAGTCCAAGGTGCAATCTTCATTCGAGACTCTCCTTCCTCTAACCTGACACACTTCCAATATCCGCTTCGCATCTCTTTTTTTATAAATTAGCACCAACTCACGTTCGTCTTTTCAAAATACGAATAAAACAAATGTTTCTTCAATCAATCGTAGCCTCATAAGCTAACGAGTGCTTTTACGAGTTGAGTTACGTTCGCGTTCGCATGTCTTCTGGCGAACGGTAGAAACTTTCTGAATTCATTGGTGGCGGGACCACCTACTGAACGCCGTCAACAAAGCGGCGCGCCATTCACCTCCGCTTGCTTATGCATCTCGGACGAGTAGAAGCCATCGCACCGATGACGTAAGCCTCCAATTGAATTTCCGGATACACGGCTTAATCCGAGCGCCCAGAGGTGCGCGTCAGCCACGCCTCTCTTGACGGCCGTAAAGCATGTCTCCATCGGATATTATGTCACATTACGGTTCCGTTGAGCCATTAAGATACTCATCAGTCCTGCGACGACGATCGCCACTCTTTCACTTTCCATCCACACACACACACCAGTCACGCGGCGAGTGAATTCGTGACTTGACCATGCGAGTGCCTCCGAGGTGATTTGCTCATCTGCGAGCTTGTGGATTCGGGAAATGTGCGACCAGCCGCGCCGCACTTGTCGTTTGCAGATGAGCGTGGTCGATGCGAAAGTTGCCCGTTGGGTGGGTGTTCAGTGGGAATTCACCCCATTCACCGCCTGACTGGGCTCAGCGCTTAAATTAGTTGTGATCGACGCGAAGGATGTCGCCTGTCCCAAAGCGAAAGTTGTTCTGCCAACGAGACAGTGTCTCCAACAAGCTGCCGCAGCCTAGAAACTCTTGGACACGCACGGCTCTTGGACGCTCGGGACGCACTTGTGCGCTCGGACCCTCTACCTGCCAACGATGTCATAAAATTGGATGATTTATCGACTGCCGCGGCGTCTGTCCATGTTCGGAGGGTATCGTGTTCACTTGTCGCCACCAGATCTGGTTCGGTGGGAACGCGGGCCGCAGGCAGTGCCACATTTCATAGCCAAAACCAATAAATTCCTCATGGAAATTTATGACAACTCAAGTCGGGCTAAATCGATGTGTTGCCGTGTTTAATGGGCAATTGTGCTGAGCCTCGCAGACGGCTAAGGTGAATGGAGATAGTCGACGATTGATGTCGCTTGGGCGGTGAGTGGAGGCACTGGCGGCAGCAATGGCAGCGGCTAGTGGCTACTGTTTGGCTTTACGAGAAGATCTCGCGATAAATTCTGGATTTGCTAAGCGAGTTATCGAATGGAGAAGTAAATGTCAGCTAATTTGCTTCACACTTCGTAATGAGCCGATGGCAGCTGTTAGCTGATTGTGAGTTATGGCGGAACTCGACTGCAGTATGTGGGTGTGACCGGCGTAATGAAATGGGAGTTGGATGACATTTATGACAACATTTTCATAAAGATGTCTCTGCATTCTCGATAGGTAACGCAACTGATTGAGATGATGGGGGAAGATGGAGCTATACGCGCTCTTTGCGATCACCCTGTGGTGAGATCATGAAGATCTAAGAAACTGGCAGGTTAAGCAAATAAATCTCACTGTTCCAGGCCTCATTAAAAAAGAAAGACGTCAACTGGACGCAGTCATTCAGTGAGACACTGGCTGCCTGGAGAGCTAGTAGAATAACTCCTGAATGGCAGAGACGAACTCCGGACATCGAATTCAACGTTTTGAAGGGTCAAAATCATTCAAACTCAGATGGGCCACAGATTCCTTTTGTCGATGGTATCATTATGCGATAGACTCACAGACATATTAAATCAGACTAGTCACTGCAAGCGACAGGCTACGACCTGTAAGCCTTACTTATTCCGTCCTAAGGACGGTTGAATAGCTTGACTGTTCGTGAGACTAGTAAGCTGATGCACTACATTCATGGTCGCCGTACGGTCCTCAAAGATGTGAACGTGGCTGTTGGAAGTAAAGTACGAGACTCAATTTACGCACATCGAAAGAAGGCTATAAACGTTCCAGTCAACGGGAGGCGTTACAAAACCATGTTACAGAAATTGAAGTCAATTTTCTTGAAAAAACTTGGACCAGCTCTGGTTCATGCCGGATGGCGCGCCAGTTCACACACCCGATGCCACAATCGGTCTTTTGCTTACCAAATTCCCCAATGGTGTGAGCCATATATTGGCAATGTCAATTGGTAGCCTTGCCTTTTAATTTTGCTCGTGGGCAACTGATTCTTTGAAAGGAAACCCCTTTGATTGCGCCAACTATCGAGGGATCAGCCTCCTTAACATCGGGTACAAGATCCTCTCTGCCGTTTTGTATGAACGCCTAAAACCATTTGTCAACAAACTGATAGGTCATCATCATTGCGGTTTCAAGACGAGGAAGTCCACCATCGAAGTAATCTTCAAACTACAGCAGAGCCTAGTAACGACTCACAAATGGCAGATCGACACCCACCACCTATGATAGGACGACCTTTAGAGTGCCATGTCTAGTTTTGACATTCCTGCCAAACTCGTCAGGTTGTGCAGGATGACGATGGAGATCTGTCGTTGGTCCGTCAAGGCCGGTAACGAACTCACCGAGACCGTCAGTGGCAAAAAAGGTTTTAGGCAAGGCGACACGCTGTCATGTAATTTCTACAATTTAATGCTTGAGAAACTTGCAAAACAGAAACGTCAACACCAGATGCTCGGTCATGGTCGTCGTACGATGAGAATGTGGCCGCGAGTGGCCAAAAATCCGTTCAACTGCTTTTTTACGCGGGCGGCATTGACGTGATTGGACGAACTCAGTGAGCCAGGGCAAGACAAAGTACATGCTGCCATCACGAAAGGACGCACAACATCGACGATCGGACGGAGCATTACAATGATCAGCAGACACTTTCAGGTAATCAAGGACTTCCTCTACATCGGCTCTGCAGTAAACTAGGACAATAACACCAGTACCGAAATCCAGCGCAGAATTTCTATTGCCAATCGCTGCTTCTTTGGGCTCAAGCGGCAATTGAGTAACAGAGCCATCCCTCGAAACACCAAGCTGACTTTACATAACACTCCGATCATCCAGAGACGTGAACGCTGTTGAAGCGAATGAAGAAGCTCTTGGTCGTTTTGAGAGAAAAGTTCTGCGTGCAATCTTTGGTTCCGTTTGCTGCGTTGATGGCGTCTGGATGAGAAGATTCTACCACGAGCGGTACGGACTATACAGCGGCATGCGCCTAGTTAAGCGGTTCCAACGCGGTACGCTCCATGGCTAGATCATGAGGAGCGGATGGACACCATAGCTCCGGCCCGAAGAGTCTCAATCAACCGAGCCATTTGGACAGCGCAACAGAGGCCGTCCTCGAACGAGATGGTGCACACAAGTGGAAAATCAACTTGGTGCGCAGGTTGAAGAAGCTTTTTGGTTGAGGCCCATGTCTACCCCGTCTGTAGTGCCAAGCCAGGAATAAGAAGATGTTATGCCCACAATCAGGAACCGATTCAAGCATTAATGCCAATATCATCCAAACATGCTTTGTCAGCGCATTTTCTTTGACCATAATCGTGTAGATATAGCGTCTGACGAACGGACAAAAGTAATTTAAAGTTGACTTTGGCTTCGTTCAGGCTCTGGCCAGAATCTGAGCCAGAAAAGGAAGGGCATTGGTGATGGGGACTTCATGTAAGACCACCAAGTGCAGTGTGTAAGACAGTGGGTAGGGACAGTCTTTTAGTGACAAACAACTAAGGTCTTGCTCAACGCTTTAACCTGTCTGGCTTTCGGTGGTCCCATGGAATTACGGGAAGAGGGGTCGCTGAACTTGTTAGACGACGATCAGAGCTGTTACCTTAAACCCACTAAAAGACTGTCCCTTAAACGCCTTTGTTCGGGTGAGTTGGTTGCCGATACTTGCTACTGATAAGTTGAGAGCTGATGATGTAGGCTGTTCTATCACAGGATCGACTTCTCTCCTTCGTCTAGAAGGAATTTAAGCCAAAATAGGCTGCTGCCGTCTGCTAGCACAATGGACCAGTTTTAGCGTCTGAGTGGTACAGTGTGGTGTTAAAATCTTCCGGCGAATGAAGGAATACTTCTTCCAACCGCTGTTTCCTCATGTAATTGGGTAATAGATCCTAACCTCGAAGGGCCAAGTTGACCTTATATGTACTGGTACTGGTACTGTACTATTCGTGGTGTACGGCACAGAGGCTTGGACAATCTTAAAATTCACGACTCTGCCCTTCGGACGTAATATTGGAACGGCAGCGTATGTCAAGCACATTGAATTCTGATCTGGAAAGCATAATTAACTGGGGTAAGAACAACAGAGTGGAATTCAATGCTATCTGCTGTCTCTAAAGCGAACCCCTGATAATCAGCCATTATCCATGAATGGCGCTTGTATCGACGAAACCGGAAAACTTTCCATCCTTGGTATGTGCATCAACACAACACTTAGTTGGAACGATCATATATTCAAGGTCGCCAAAAATGCTGCGAAATGTTTAGGTTTCCTTAATCGATGCAAGAAATACTTCACCCCCTCTGATTTGACTTTAATCTATAAGGCGTATATTCGCCCTTAGCTTGAGTATAACGCTCATATCTGGTCTGGTGCCCCCAAGACCACCCTGCACCTACTAGATAGAATCCAAAAGCGAGCGATAAAACTTATAGGAGGCAACAGTATCGCTGGTTCACTAGACTCGCTCGCACATCGACGTACCGTGTCTTCTTTGTCCGTGTTTTATCGTTATTTTAACAAACGATGCTCAAGTGAGCTAGCCAACTTCATTCCTCCTCTCCTTTAATTCACCCGCAATACACGTCTCGCGGGGAGTGCACATCAGTTTACCCTTAAACCTGCTTTCGGACGTACAGTGAAATTTAGAGACTCGTTTTTTAGCCGCACCACACGAATAGGGAATGCCCCTCCCAGCTCAATATTCCCCATAGATTACAATCCGCAGATGTTTAGGACCAATGTGCACAGGTACCTCCTCTCTCTCTCCCTCTATACCTTCGGCACGTGCTGTGTCTTGACCCCGGACACTTAAGGGTATTGATAACCCCTTGAGCACGCGCAAATTATAAAAAAAAAAAAAAAGCTATTCCTATGTCTTATTGACCCTGTAGACCACATGAACAACTTAGCTTCGCATCGAAGATCTGTTTCTAATATATGCGAGCAAGATCGAACGTCCTGTACAACCAAGTGCTCGAAGATGCAAATTTACTTCCAACTAAGAAGGATCTTAGTTCTTTAATTTCGCGGTAATTTTCTTAAAGAATTGAAAAAAGGGTCTAAAATAAACGCTTCATGCCTGGCTTTTGAAAGAGCAGGGCAAGCGGAAAAGAAAAGTCTTAAGATTCCCCTACGTTGTTGCAACTCCGACCAATCGGTCAGTGTACTAAGGCCGTATTTTGCTGATGTTGCACACTCAATTTGGACCATCCACGGTAAACATTGACTTATTGTATATGAAAGTACGCCTGACCGTGAGTGAGCACTGAAGGGCAGATCCATGCCTAGCTCTAGCCTAGTCTAGCCCACCACCAGATGTCACCATGATCGGAAACCAGAAATGGTGATTTTCAGGTGATCTTCCAAGACCGCTAGCTCAGCTCAGTATTCCTGTACTATCCAAGAGTATGAAGCACAGGAGGCAAAAGCATTGATGGCTATCAACACAACATCTGCCTGTGGAAGTATTTTGATTTTACGATTAATTACGAATATCTTCTCTCGGAACTCACTATAATTGTCCGGCAGTACTTCTGAGAACATAATTGCACCGACTCCGTTTCTCATTTTAGAGCCACCAGTGAAGATTTCCCAGTTGTAATTCACGGTCTAGTTGGCCTGAGAAGTAAGTTAGTTATTCTACTTTCAACGCCACC
Organism: Eristalis arbustorum; assembly: GCA_916610145.1. Lineage (NCBI taxonomy): Eukaryota > Metazoa > Arthropoda > Insecta > Diptera > Syrphidae > Eristalis > Eristalis arbustorum. The sequence goes on along the minus strand of OU744316.1, from coordinate 10,789,335 downwards.
TAGGCCAAAACGTCACAATCGACTGCTACAATTTCGAGGTAGTAAAGGAGTTTGTCTACCTCGGGGCAAATGTAAACTTTACGAATGACATCGTAGTGGAGATCCGACGTAGAATCGCCCTTGGCAACCGATGCTACTTCGGTCTGTCAAAACAACTGGGCTCGAAACTAGTGACTCGAAGGACCAAAGTCATGCTCTACAAAACCCTTATTCTGCCAGTCCTAATTTATGGAGCCGAAAGCTGGACATTAAGCAAGACTGCAAAGCTGATCCTTGGTGCCTTCGAAAGAAAAATTCTATGTCGGATATTTGGTGCCGTCTGCGAGGAAGGCGAATGGAGGAGAAGACACAACCACGAACTCTACGAGCTGTACAAGGATGTGGATGTAGTCCGGAAGGCAAAAATCCGTCGACCACACTGGCACGGCTACATCGAGCGAATGCACAACAACGCTCCAGCTAGTAGGGTCTTCGAATCCGAGCCTCCTGATTCGAGAAGAAGAGGAAGACCGAACCTCCGGTACAAAGACCAAGTCATCGCGAATGCAAGACAGCTTGGCCTTGAGGACTGGAAGCAGCGTGCCCAGGACCGTCACCGATGGAAGGCAGCAATTGCTCATTCTCAGACCCTTCATGGTTCGTCTGCGTGGTAAGTAAGTAAGTAAATACTTTCAACGCCTACATGCGTCAACTTGACTGCCATAAGCACTGATGAAAACATTACTCGGCCTTGTATCTGTGTCACCCTTTGAAATCGCAAACATCAAAGTAAGGCATACACAAGAGCATGCGACTCATCTCGAACCTTCACCGTCTCTCCACAAAGTGTCACTGCTCCTCATTATCGCGTTCCTCTCCTGCAATAAATTTGTTTCAACATCCACCCTCCTTGACATCACCCACTCACGCGTCCCTTAAATTTCTGCAAAACACTTGTCGGTACATGAAAGCAACACTGACGACTACTTAACCGACAGAGAACAGATGCCATCACAGTTCCCTCGATCTCTGCGACGTGCCTCGACAATTTAGAATCCCTCGCCACCGCAAAGAAGCACCCCCATCAAGATGCACATTGCTGCTGCGTGATATCCGCACCTTCAAGGTGCGGTACACCGGAATGCATCCATTCGCTTGCTCGCCTGACGGCTATTACTCCAGTTATTGTTATGATAACAAGCCACGGCACCTCGACCCGCGAAAGTCCCAAAACATTCGGTTCGCCTGCCCAGATCCCATCGCGGCGCATGGCTACCCCCTGAAAGCAATTTAATTAGTTGCGCTCCCCAGCAGCAGGCGATGGTGTTGATAGTGGAAAACTGTGTATCTCCGCGTGGTATCTCGCTGGTTTTTGTCTTTTTCTGCGCCTAGATACACCGCAACGAAGGCGAAATCTCATCCGCATTTTTGGCTAATTGCTTTCGGGTAAAAGGCCATTCCCACCGCTAAAGGGAAAGGTGGATCTGTTGAAATGCGTAGGAACATGCACAGCGTTGAAACGTGTGACGTAGTGCAGCACCGTGCGGTGCACTCCTACGTCTGCGGCCGTGCACAAATGAATTTTAATCCCAGATAGAGATCGATGCGGCTCAGCAGATGTAGCCAGTGGCTAGTATTCGGAGTATTCGTGTTTGCGGTTGTTGTCGGCTGTCGGTTTTTATTGCCTGGTGCTGAGAGGGAGTGAGCGCATTGGAATGTGAGGGAGTTTGTGGTAAGAAATGTTGTCATGAAGTTTTCGTGAGTCGAAGGAACGCATTGGGTGTGGGGAGTGTGCCAACATCCTGCATGAATTCGATGCTACAACAGTACATAAACGCAGATGACATCTTTAGAACGTGCGATGGCACAAGAGGTCTTGGAAGAAGGGCATCAAGACTCTTTAAGGCAGACGAAGGTGTGCTGGTTTGCCTTGGCTAATGCTTAGAATTTGAACGGATGTCGAAAACATAACTACTATCATTTGACTGGAATAAACGCTGGTTGTCAGGTTAAGTACGTCAACTCCACTACTCCACATCACATCGAGAAATCTGAGTAAGAAATTTTATGTACAAACTTTCACGGGATCTTCTTGCGATTTTTCATCCTATTCTTAATTTTTTCGTAGACCACTTTATGGACTGTCTCGATCTCGGATTTTGAAGCGTTGACAAGTGTCTCATGCAGGCACAGGCGCCTGCACTTAGCCTGTGTCAATGAACTTCCGTGGTGAGATCCGGGAGGCGATCACCTTCGATCCAAGACGGGGTACCCAACTTCCGTCAGACGTCATTGGCGGCTACTAACCAAACAATGGCAGAGTGGGCGAGTCGGTACCAGGGCAGAGGAGCTTATCATCAGATTAGCCAACGGCGAAATCCGGAGCTACTTGGTGCACCCCCTTTAGAGCATTTCTGACGTATTCAGTTCCCAGATCTAAAAGGTTGCCCACAAGGCCAAGTCGGGATTTTGGGGTAAACCCGGCGGCGGAAAACCCCTATCGTGTAGAGTCAACGGTGGCACTCACAGCCTCAGCGAGGCTACCGATACTGGATGCATTCGGACCCTTCGCCCAAGGGTAAGATAAATGGGCCTGGCCTCCCAGTTGGTGGTTCTGCGTGAGGTTAACGTTCTCACGAAATAAAAACAATATTACCCACAGACAGCCGAGCCTAGGTCCACCCCGGAGCACCATATAACGAAAGAGAAAACTTTATCAACTAAATTTTAAAATCAACCTTTCGTGCAGTTTCACAAAGTCATTCTATGGTATATCCGTCTTGTCTGTTGAAAATCTATGAGCGAGTCAAACCTCCCCCAGACGCCTTTGAGAGGGTCTGCGACATTCCGCCTTATCATTGCATGGCAACCCTCGTGGTGGAGGAATTCGGGATCATCGAAATGCTCAAGAGCAGTGGTCACCGGCTCTTTCATGTTTAACACACCTTTCTTCGAAATGTTTCATCTCCATTTACTGAGCTGTCCTGGATTCGTTGAATTTTGACGATATGCATCTGCACAGATCGTCTTCAAGTAGTCCCAACTTTCCACAACTTTTACGTGGCTCTTTCAAAAAATAGCCAGTTGATTTAAATGACCCGATTTTCCACTTCTTCCTGATCTCCTTGCATCACTTTCGCTTCTTCTTTTGAGGAATTCCGACGCATATCAATAGCTGTATCATTGACAGAGGCGACGGGTACACTCTTTTTCAGACACTGAAATCTCGTAAGTATGTCAGTATATTGGCAGACTCGGCGATAGAGGAAGAAGCCCAAGCGCGAACGAAAAGTGTCCGATGGTCTATTCTGGAAAATGGAATTGCTTTGGGTGCGGCATATCAGATACATCGTCCCCAATGAGAAAGAGAGGAAGGGCCTAGCATCGGCAACCAAAGACATTCAACAAGACGGGATCTAATCAAATTGTGGGGGGAGAAATAGAATAACCCGCAGGGACAAGAGAACCCGAAACGCGTTTCAGAAACAGTGATCCTTAATGAAATGAGACACACTATGTTTGCTTAGATCCGTCTTGCAAGACACCAAGGTCCACCCAAGGTGGCTCAAATGTCCCAAAGCGATAAAAGACCCGAGGTAGATCGATTGTTAATATCCGAGTGATCTGTAAAAAAGGACAAGGCCTTTGGGTAAACAAATTTACCAAAGCGAACCAACAGCGAGGTATCGAGGAACACACTACAGTTTGCTGAAGACAACAGTCGATTTCGGAATGCTCAATGGTCAGTATTTACATGGGGCACAAGGGGCACCAGGAGCAGTAAAAACGATTTATCTACAAACTGCTCTAACTAACATGATACATGTTGCTGATGACTGCGTGGGTCGGAGAAGATCACCTAAGTCGACGTGGAAGTTCACAGATAGGTAAAAACGAAGAAGTAGTTATAGGAATTTGGCATTTGTAAGCTGTGTAAGTTTGACAAATTTTTGATAAGGTTCATGGTGAGGTCTAAGAGCAAGACCAAAACAGTTTGACGTTGGAAAGCTACAATCGCAATCGACCGCTGGGAACTTTTCCGATCGAGTCTCCCTTAAGCTCTCAGCGAGTCCAACCCTGCCAGGCGAAACAATGGACGAACAGAGGAACCGTTGTCAAAACGCCATCAGAGAAGCTGCCTCTGATGTGTTGGGTTTTAAAATGCCACCAAGAAAAAACCCATGGTTTGACAATGAGTGTCGGCAGGCGCATTCAGCGAAGCTAGCAGCATATAAGGCGACGCTGGATAGAAGGACGAGAGCGGTTCGTGAGCTCTACGAACTTAAAAGAAGGGAAGAGCACCGACTTCTCAAAAAGAAAAAGAAGGAGTATGAGAATCCCGTGATCGAGAGGGACAACTCGTAGTAGACTCGCAGTCGATACTGAGAATCTGGAAGGATCACTTCTGCAGACTGTATAACGCGAAGAGGACACCAATACCGCTGTCAGGCAGAATGTTCCACTCAACGCAATGGACGACGATAGAAGAGAATTCCGTCCCCCCGATCTAGACGAAGTAACGGCAGTGATATCGAGACTGAAGTCGAACAAAGCTGCTGGAGCGGACGGATTGTCCGCGGAACTGTTTAAAGCAGCTGGAGATGATCTGGTTGGGCGCATGCACCAGCTCATCTATAGGATATGGTCGGAGGAAAGCATGCCCGACGAGTGGAATCTTAGTATCGTTTGCCCGATCCACAAAAAAGGAGACCCCTTTGACTGCGCCAACTATCGGGGGATAAGTCTCCTTAACATCGCCTACAAGATCTTCTCTGCCGTTCTGTGTGAGCGCCTGAAACCATTCGTCAACAACATGATAGGTCCCTATCAGTGCGGTTTCAGGCCTGGGAAGTCCACTATCGATCAAATTTTCACATTACGGCAGATCCTCGAAAAAACCCAAGAGATGCAGATCGACACCCACCACCTATTTGTCGACTTTAAGGCCGCATATGACAGTGTGCATAGAGACGAGCTATACAACGCCATGTCTAGTTTTGACATTCCTGCCAAACTCGTCAGATTGTGCAGGATGACGATGGAGAAATCCCGCTGCTCCATCAAGGTCGGTAACGAACTCACCGAGACCTTCAATGTCAAAAAAGGTTTTAGGCAAGGCGACGCGCTGTCATGTGACTTTTTTAACATTGTACTTGAGAAGGTCGTGCAAAACTCACATGCCAATACTAGAGGCACGATCTTCCAAAAGTCCGTTCAACTGCTAGCATACGCGGACGACATTGACGTGATTGGCCGAACTCAGCGAGCCGTCAATGAAGCTTTTGCTGGTATTCAAACGGAGGCGGCAAAAATGGGTTTAGCGGTGAATGTGGGCAAAACAAAGTATATGCTGTCATCAAGAAAGGACACACAACATCGACGACTCGGTCAGAACGTCACCATAGGCAGCTACAACTTCGAGGTAGTAAAGGACTTCATCTCACATCTATAGACATCCAAGTTTATAGTACGAACAACATCAGTACCGAGATTAAACGCAGAATATCTCTTGCCAACCGCTGTTTCTTTGGGCTCAAGAGGCAATTGAGTAGTAGAGCCCTCTCTCGAAAGACAAAGCTCACGTTATATAAGACCTTGATCATCCCTGTCCTGCTGTATGGCGCGGAAGCTTGGACCACCTCAAGGGCGGATGAAGACGCACTTGGTCTCTTCGAGAGAAAAGTTCTGCGTTCAATCTTTGGAGGCAGCTGGCTAAGGATCGCACCAGCTGGAGAGGAATGTTGACCGAGGCCCAGGTTCACCCCAGACTGTAGCGCCACACGAAGAAGAAGAAGAGGTCTAAGATGAGTTGGAGGTGTGTGGGGTTAATTTTTTTGTTGAAGGAGTCAGATGGTGTTATAGGTTGATTGTGCATTTGGAGCAACATCTTTCGAATTTTTGAAGTTAGTTATTGGCGATCTGATCTTTGTCAGAATGCTGTGTTCCTACAGGGTATTGCGAGGAGAAGCCACCAGCCAACTGGAAAGAATGCTCACGCAAAATAAGGTGGATTGACAATATATGATTAAATTAAATACAAAAGATTTGGTCTTAAATTGGAATCTTGTGGGAGTTTTGGTCTTACATTGAGAAGTTTTCATCATATTGTTGACATATTAGCTTGTTACTTGTATTTCTGTTGATATTTATTGTGATGCTCCTTAAACTGTGTACAGCACATAATAAACAGTGTTCCAATATTCTCAAATTTGCAGGGAATATTTTTTCACATATTTGTTGATGCGGCTGAGGCTGGAATGGAGCTGTTTGTGTCAACGAATGATGGTACAGTCACTCCCAACAACGTATATCTTCTCGCAGAGCTCCAACTGTATCTTTGGTGTGATCTCTGGCTTACTGCCTCCGACTACACTTAAGACCCGAGCGTAGTTCGCTGACCCATCCTCAATGCCACTTTGATTGATGGCTTCTTGACAATGCCTTCAATCTGCTTCCGTTCTTAGTGCAGGTGGCTTCCAAATAATATAATATGGGTGGTGCTACAGCCCATAGGGGGCCAGGGCCTAGCCTCTCAGCAACCACTCGTGTTGTGCGTGCTATTGTTCTCACACGAGTGGAAGGGACCTACAGTTTTATGCCGACTCCGAACGGCCAAGTTTAAGAAGATTTTTCTCGACAGGAAATACTCTTTGAGCATTGTCAGTAACTCGAAAGAGGTGGGGCCGTGAAAATTATTTTTCTCGCTCAGAGCTGGAATCGAACCTACGACGTCGAGGTTGGGGTCGACGCACATACCCAAAACGCCACGGGCTTTGCGCAGAGGCGATATCGTAACCAATGAGGCTTCCAAATCATGAACATATATTTTTCTGGAGACCCGATTAGCAAGAATACATGCCTGTCACGATATATGAATTCTTACCACGACAATAAAAGAGCGTAAACCTGCAGTCAAGGTTGCAGTAGACCATCTAGATCGGGCGCTGACCCATTTTATGGTATTCTTTGAAGAGCTTTACATTAGTAAAAGCGTCAAGGCCTATCGCACTACTTACAAACAACCTGCACAATTTTAAGAACCCCACTATTGGCATATTCTTAAGCGCCTGGACATCCAGACCATCCATTCTGAACCTCTAAACGGAGCCTCTAACACCAGCTTGCTCCAGTATTCATACAAAACATTAAATCTCGTTTCTGGAGCTGTTGCTCAAACGAACATGTTGTCAAAGAAAAAAGTGGTCGAAGTGGTCATCTTCATAACCAAACGTCGTCGGTCCATGGGATCTAATGGCTGAGGATAAGTGGTTAATGGTCGCTCACCTCTGAATACAAATTCGAAGGACTTCGAGAATCGCTTGTGTTTGATACCGGGTCACAGAGACATTCGTGCTAACTGAGAAGCGGAGGAGTTTGTGAACCAGGTAATAGCCGGCTCTAATGCCGAGCTCAATAGTCAATGTGACTTGAGTGAGGATAGTCTTTTTAGCTTGAGGAGGTATTGAGGAATTGGTTCAGTTCTTAGCAATCGGTGTGGTGTACAATGAACTCAGCCAATGTATAAATGACTCTCTCAATGCACCTCAACAAATTCAACTCACGTCGTATGGGATCCTACTCCTCGAGAAGCAATAGAGCTTGGTTTCAATAAAGCCCTACCATGAAACAGAGCTACGTTGGCATCAGTAACCAACATCATTCTTATTCAGTCGTCTCATTATGAATTTCCCCTTTTATCTGCCACAAAAAAACCTCACATGCGGACACATGCAGTCTTCTTCACAAGTGATCCCTCAAACGTCGCCACCTTCCTTCGCAAACTATCTGTCTCCAGCACCACACACGCTCACCGATGTATCGTACGGCCGCCACAGAAGACACTTTCATTTCATCTCCCGCAGACACTCTAAATCATGCATCCAATTAATAAAAAAATCGCATATAAATTAAGCTTAACAAAGAAAGGATACGCCGTGCTCCCCGACCACGGCTGATTTAGTTAAAGGCGTTTGTTCCCCTTGTCACGGTCCATCGGTGCGCAGCCGATTGGCCATCATCACCGTCGGCTTCAGCGTCATTAATGGCGGCTTGGTGTGAATAGACCGTCCGACGACGTCCGTATTGACGGCTTCGATGGATGGCGGCGAGCTATCCGTCGGGTAAGAGTGAAAGGTTAGCCAGTTAAGCACCCGGCTGAGTGCAGTTTCGGGCATGTTTCGTTATGCTGGCGGTTTTTAATTTCCCACGAGTAATGGCGCACAATTCGCGCGGCACCGCATTAGTTATGTACCGCCGAGGCTTGCATAAGAGCGTAACGGTATTTCGCTGAACATGTCGGCCCCACCAAGTGCTTGCAATTAATTTTATTCGATAATTAATAATTTTTAATTTTCCTCTAGCGGCTTTACTTAACCCGCGATGAACCTGATAGCGGGCAGTGGCGCGTTGACGGTGGAGTGGAGTCTGTGTTTGATCGGCGGCATGTAGCGACAAGAACGCTGAATTGGGAATTGATGGGGGATCTATGCAGGCGCTGATGGGCAGCGATGTTTGAATGTTTGTTTGGTTGGCTTAAAGTCGCAAGTTAAGCGGGGGATTAACCCCTTAAGCGGTGACACTCAGCGGTTAATTTGTGTTGTTTACTCTTTGGGTCTGCGATGCGACGATGGCTAGCGATAGCAAGGGCGTCTGAAGTGTGGATGGGAAATAGGAATGTTCATGAGCAGTTGCCGAAAGCCGCTGAGAAAGGGTTTGAATCAGGTGTTAGAAGTTAATAATAAGAAGAAGTTAATAAATACCAACAGCTTGTTACGTCCAATGCGGACGCTTGCAATGACGGAGATGACAACGGGCGAGAACGATGTGATCGTATGCGAATCTGTGATTCCTCATTGAAGTTTGGATTTACTTGATGTTCCGTCTAACAGCTTAGGCAACAATCTCCATGCTATCGTGGTTTCAGAAAAAACGCCTTACATTTCACTCGTCGTCTCATTGGATGCTGCGATGTAAGGCGAGCACGATCTAAAGAACGCGTCGGAGCAAGCACATTGAAGGCAGACCTCCCTCATAAACTGACTAGCGGGAGCACGTCTTTTTCGAAAAATCCGATTAGCGCAACCTTCCGACAATTTTGGACCCATCGAGCCCGCGAAACTTAGGCATGCAGGCACCCCCTGACATCCTCTGAATCAAGCTTTCGTCAGTTCCAGTCCCATCGGCAGGCATGGCGATGCTAACCTAAGCGACCATGGTGGTTGAATGACTATGGAAGATTTCGTAAGGGACAGAAGAAGCCACTCAACAGAGCGAAGCACAGGACCATACGACATGAAGACATGATAATGACCACAGAAGTTGAGTTTTCAAACTGAATCTTTATTTTTAAGAATGATGGACATAAAAAGTGGGGCATACATAAAAGTGTGCATCACCAGAGTTGTACGATCTGTACAGACGGGATCAGATAGCGATTCTCGATTCACATTCTCAGAAAGAGTTAAGTTATCTAGAATTGAGGAAATGCTGACGTTGTTCACGCTAGTCACCCCTAATTTGCAAGAGAGCTCTCAGCTTTTTCAAACTCAACTGAGCAAAGCTATGTCAGTCAACTTGATGGAGACCATCACACCCACAACACAACATGACTAATTCAAAGGGCCAGTGGAACTTGGGCGGACGGCGAAACTCCCTTTAAAGGAAGCTCCGGTGAGGAAACTCCCGATATTCAATCTAACTCCACTCCACATGCAGCTGACTCAGAGTGACAAACGATGAGATTACAAAAGATCCAACAGTAGCACAGCACAATTAAATGTTGTAGTTAATTCAATCGTAAGCTCCGACCGTGGGACCACTTTATTAGAATCACTGTCTATTAGGGATGTCTAAATTTATGTTAGGTGCATAGAGCTTGAGGGGCATCAGGAGAAGCATCACTGTGCCCTTCATAAGGCACGTAAATGGAAATGACACCATTGAGTACTATTCTTCCATTTTTCAATAAATATTTAAAATTCTGACTCACCATCGGCATACAGTAGTCATAAATAAACGATCAACCGCCAGTAAATTCGTTGAGATGGCCCTTCAAATTCTGGTAGGTACAACAGGTGAATCCGTGGAATAGAAGGATTCACCTTACTGCCGCAAGTCCACAATGGATTTTATTTACCATGCATTCTGTATGCGCTCCAAAGGCAATAGGATCTATAGAATAGGGCAACACGGCAGGATGGTGTGCTTTAACAGCCCCTTTTGGAACATATGTATGTTGATAAAATGTAAATAAAATTAATATCGACTTTCTCTTGAGAGGCCTGAATGACAAGACATTGTCCACTCGGATGATATTGCTGTATCGACTTCTGTACAAATACAGGTCACAATGAATCATAAGAGTTCTATCATTGACCCAGCTTCATTGACCCACCTTAATTATGAGTCTCAGCACTGATGCCTAAACTTGGTCCACGACCGTGACAGTAATCTCTCTACGGCTTTATATTGCTGCAAGGTAACAGGATGCTAGTGCGGTGAACAGCATCAACTGTTCCATTGGCTATTGGGGTCAGTAATCAAATTCATTTCATGGTATTGGAGTATGGCTTGCAGTGCATGAAAACTATATCAAGTGAAGTCTTCTCAATTGTGTGCAGTGGATTACGTAAGTTTGTATTAGGGGAGTTCAAAGACAATCCCTTCCGTAGATAGACATAATCGGCAAACAGGCAACTACTTAGTTTCTTGCCTGACCACACGACCACCTCGAAAGATTTAAATCGATACCGAAGACACAAACACTTCCGAGATGAAAGAGTATTCTGTCCAAATTCTAGTGAAAGTTAGATTTGCCAAAAGCTGATTTGTATCTGCGATTCTTCTTATATGGATCGATACGGGCGAAGGCTGAACCACTGCCTGAAGTTTTAATTTTGGCAGAAACTATAGAGATTTTGTCCTGCCTCAACTATAGTGTTCTTAAAGTAAAGTTTTAACTCGAAGACATCCGTGAACTGCTGCCCGCCTCTTAATCAGTGCAGAGACACTGTTGCACATTCATAAAACTTGCGAAGCTTTCGATTTCAACAGAGAGGGCACTAGTTTAGTCTTAGATTGGTTCATGGCCTCTGTACACAGTGGACTTAATCACGACAAAACAAAGCCTACTCTCAATCCATAAAGTTTATACAGGCTTTCCAGACAGGGCAAACTCTCTGCCTTATTGGTATTGTCACTGGGCACATCATTCGAACTCACCTCTGCAGAATAGGTCTGCCTCACAATGACTTCTGCAGGAGTTGCAGATATAAGCAAGAGAGATGACGCTGTATCGCTCCAACGAAAGAACCTGTGTACGTTTGCGATAACGTGGCGGAGCTCAAAAGCTATTTTCAGTCATATACATCGTTTTGTAAGAAGTACCAACTGTTTCACTGATCCGCGTGAGCCTATCTTAGCCGATGCGGCTGATCTATGCCGTCAGTCACTTATCCTTGAGCTTATGCAGCCGATGTGTTAGGAAGGAACTTTCTTCTTCTTATGACGCTAGAGTCCAATGTGGACCTGGGTCTCATCCAATATGCCTCTCTAGTGCAATCTTTACCCCGCGGAGAGCTGCTCCTGACAGTGGCAAAGCAGATGTTTGGTCGTCACGGTTTCTTCCTCGTTGCCGCTGGACTCCTGGTTTCATTCTAGGAGCATTTTGACCGACCGATCCTATGATCACTCCCGCGAGAATACGGATCGACTTTCGGCCTAACGCCAGAAGCTTCATTGTTTTGCCGAAATCAAGATCTCACCGCGATGATCCTCTCTGGCAGTCAATTCTTGGATGCCAAGACGAGCTGTCTTATTTTATTGTTGTCTGATATACGATGCGGCATAATGCACAGATCGGTGGTTGCAGTTAAGTGTCAGCTTCGCTTAAGGTTACACCCAGTGCATCAATCATTAATTCCGTCATTTCTTAAAAACCAGAATCTATGAGGATTGCACACGCTCCCACAATGACTCCGACAGAATGTACACGTTTCTCAACCTCCGACACTCTTAGCCGCTCAGCAAATCACTTGCCAACCGGAAGTAATCTGCGCAGAAGTGCCCACTCAAACGTGCTCTAAGCAAACACGTCCATTTGTTAAATGACAGATTAACAAATGGCTGTCCACTGCCATCACCCCACTCTACCAACCACATTCCCGTGTCAGATTAGCCCAGCATGAACTTCCTGAAACGCATCGCCTACAGCCCGCACCGGCAGAGCTCTCATATTCGTTAACACCTCTCACGCAATCAGGCAATCTGCTCGTGTCACCCACCGTTGCACCCGGGATCACCGCTGTCTTCCCCTCGCATTTGGATTAATTTAATACAACCCACTTCCAGGTGCATCCATGTGGCAGGCTGCCAGTCGGCCCACAAAAGCCACTTCAAATAAATTGCTCATGAGCGCCTATCTGCGACTGAAATTGTCCTCAATTATCTGGCAGAGCACCCTCGGAGGAACAAATTGCAATGAACATGCACGAGATTCCGCCGTTCCATTCAAATGACACCGAACACGATAACATTGCCCCTTCTGGTGAGCCGGCACTCAGCACTTGCCAGCTACCACACGGGACCACTGGTCCACTGGACCACCGGACCGCCGTTTGCATAGCAATTAAAATGCTTCCATTCAGAAATTATTAAACTGCATCCATTAAGCTGTCATCGCTTGAGCTGCCCGCCGCGGCACCGGGCTCTCCGGGGAGAGAGATCCATTCTCTCGGACGGACTCTACATCATCCGCGCTCCCATCGTTAGCTATGCGGCGCGCTTGCGCAGTGCCATTAGAACTCGATCGTCGTCGTCGCCGCCGCGGACGGGGACACACTTAATGGGATTCAATTATTTCGCAAAGAGGTCCAGGGTGACAGATAAATACCATGTCCTACGGGGAAGTGCATTGCAGACAGGGCTCCTCCGCGCGGGTATCGGCGATCGCGGCTGTCACTGGACAAGAAGGAGCTAATCAACGAGAAATGCAAAGTCCAGCTCCTTCTGTAATGGATTCGCGAATTCCATACGGAATATGAACGCTCCGGCCGCCGCGGCGGTGGCGAGAGGTACAGATGCGAGATGTGTTTCTTTGTGATTCCCATGGGGAGACACCGTGTGTCCCCAGCGGAGAGTGCTCGAGTCTCGGCTCAGCGCTTATTTATGACGCACGCAACAGCACTCCGCCTAATGTATTCCAGTCATGTTGTATCCGCCGCCGCGCCAGCGCGCCACCGCGCGTCACCGCTGTGCCAGATTGCATTCGATTGGGATTCAAATGATTTGATTCGGCGACCATTCCTATGCGGCCTGGCCAGCCTGGGATACGCGCTGCTGCCGCTCGACCGCCTGATCTGTTCATCAGATATGGTCAACACCCGGCCGCTGAGCCCTCTCCGGAGGGACGACGTGACTTTCTGTGAATTGCGCGAGAGAGTCAGCAAAAAGAGAAGAAAATCAAAATCCAGCGATACGCTGGGGTCCACTCGTTTTTGGGTATTCAGTGCACACCTCAATGCCCACATGAGTGGTAAATAATTGAGACGTCTTAAATAGACATTTCGCCGTGTATGCGTGGGGTGAACGAACGAACGGACGGAGGGACGGCTCCTTGCATGGACTGGCCGTGACTGCGGTCTGTTGGAAGATCCTGCTCGCTCTGTCCTTTGGGAGGCTTCCTCTCAGAGGGAAAGGCTTTGATGGACGCGAAGGGAGGATCCGAGTGATAATACAAGCGGGTTGTGACTGTAACCTGCTGTCGCCTCGTATTGACATCGATCTATCTTCGGTCGTGTCCGTTCTGTGCGTGCCACAGCGTCTACTGATCGAACTGTGGGATCCGATAGGCCGTCCACGGGGGGCGTGCATGGAAGCGGAATGCTCCTTTGGAAGTCCCTGACTGATTGATTTAATGGATGGTTCCTCGACTCATGTGGTGTTGACAGGGACTATGTGTCACTTCAAGCAGGACTGTTCTTGTCTAGAGGCTGTCCACTTGATGGAGGTCGGACTCTGAATCACTCTGGTCTATTGTTGCTGTTTGTACTGAACAGAATTGGATAACAAATTCTCTAAAATGTTGGGGTTCCCCAAGGTTATGTCTTATGACCCCAACTGTTGTTCAATTAGTTCAATTGTGTTTCTCCGAACTCCGAATTAAATTTCGAGATTAATGGGGATCTATATAGATTGTGAAAGTGCTTTGCGAAGAATAGGCTGGGCATCAGTTCAATCAAGGTTCCCCAGATAACAACGGTGTGCTTTCCAGCTTTGTTTTGAAGCTACATTCATCCCTTATGTATACAAATTAAAACACTGGTCTTCGTTTTGCGGGCAGTGCTTCAATGTACGCGGCATTATTCTGAATGTTGTCCTCGATCACGTCTAAGTCGTTCGGCATAGACTAAGGACTTGATGTAGTCTCCGAGAAAATAATCAATTGGTGTCATGTTAGAATGGGTTGGGTCTGTGGGTAGACAGTGCTGTTCCTTCCAGCCATCCAGTGATCTTGACAAGCCTGCAAAAGGAGTTTAAGGGGATCTCTCAAATGTTTTCGATATTCTGGATGAAGAAATCTCTAAGTGTTCTCTGTCTCAGTATGTAGAGACCCCACCTCGTTAAAATATTGAGTTCAAAAATTTTATGCAGACCAGTCGAAATCGGATAACAAAGTAGTCAAGCGTTTGCATTCAGCGAAGCTACTCATTGCACTAGTGACAGAAAAGCCACTAATGTGTATATTCTCACGCAGGGGCTAAAGGTTAGAGTAGGTTTGTTTGTAGTGGCTGACTGCTAAGGGCAGTCACACTTAGGTCAGAGTAGAACGTAGAGGAGAATATTGAGTGCGTCTGACAGAGAACTTCTCAGTGCTCCGCTGATGCACAGGCAGGCCAGTCCTTGTACTTGATTGAGTGTCTTGCAGTTGATAGCCTTGTTTAGTAATGTCCTCCAAACTGAGACTCCATACAGAAGTGTCGGTCTACCTAAACGAGATCACTTCAAAAAAAGTTTTAAAGATAGTACTTAAACTCGAAGATAAATGGACCGAAGTGGCTGTCTTGTGGTATGCTCGATGCGGCGGGACCAATGATCTCGCAATTATATACGTTCTCTTACCATTTCAAATAAAATTTGATTCATTTGTCGATAAGCAGTGTTGGAAAATTAGGGCTGTGATTTAGGTTCAGAATAAAATTGAATGACGAATTGGCTGACATTAACGCGGTTGACCAAGATATTAAGCTTGACGAAGTTAATTGTACGAAAATAAAAACTATAACAGGTTGTTGTTCTACCCGAAGCACGAACGATCCTCCCAAACCTCCATATCTTGACCTCGAGTGAATGTGCTACTTACGCCATCAAATGAAGGAACATGTAACTAATGCCTTCCCATACCAAAGCAGGTTGCAGTACTTGTTCTTCTTTATGGGGCTCTACAGTCTGGGGTGGACCTGGGCCTCAACCAACAAGCCTCTCCAACTAGCGCGATCTCTGGCTAGCTGTCTCCAGTTTCGCACACCAAGTTGGTTGAGGTCCTTTTCCACTTGGGTGCGACACTTTAAAGGCGGGCGGATTCGAAGATTCTTCGGGCAGGAGCTGTGGTGTCCATCGACTCTACATGACCTAGCCACCATAGGCATTGGATCCGTAGAGGGCTAACAAGGCTCATGCCGCTGTAGAGCGCGTACCATGGCTGAATCTTCTCCTCCAGAACCCGTCAACACCAACAGGAACATCAGAACTTTTCTCTCGAAGAGACCAAGGACTTCTTCATCCGCTTTCGAGATTGTCCATGTCTCTGCGTCGTAGCAGGACTGGGATAATCAGTCTCTTATCAGGTCCTTCGAGAGAGGGTTCTATTACTCAACTGCCTCTTGAGCCAAGAAAACAGTGGTTGGCAAGAGTTATCCTACGCTTGACCTGGGTACAGATATTGGATGTACTATTAACTTGGGAGCCAAGGTAGATGAAATCCTTGGCTACCTCGAAAGTACAGCTGCGCATTATGACGCCCACCAACCGACTTGCTTCAGATGAAAATTAAGTTCTGAGAATTGTTCAGCGGATGTGCGCAACTCGTTCTCCTGTCTGTGAAGCGTCTGTGAGATATTTTGTTACGCTTTATTATCGTCCAAAATTGTTCCTAATTTCACGGGAAAGAATCTCATCTAGCCTGAGTGGTCTCAAACCTCATCGAGCTTGAGATCCTGTCAATTCTAGGCAGTTAACGGAATCAAACGCAAACTACCACCTCAACCGCCTTCGTTTATGACATCATCTTTGAAGATGTAGTTCTCTTCCCAAACTGGAACGGGTCACAGACAATGACACAGTGGCTCACTTCTGGCCCAATTTCCCCCCAGAATCACTGTTCCCGTGGCGGGTGCCATCGTCCAAATGAATTTAAATTGAGGTGGCCCTTAATTATGATTCACCATCATTGACTCACCCATTCGCAGGCCCCCATTCGCGCTCCATACTTCTCGCGGCATTACCCTCATTAGCATTAACTTCCCACCGCCAGCGGTTCATAACAGTCTGCTGAATTCAAGCGATCCATGCCGTGGCAGTGTGCCCGCAACTACATCAAGTGCCTAACGGTGACCTTAATTGCGCTCAAGCCATGCACGTTCATCTGTTCCGTCAACACCTCTAGCCCATTCTCATAGAAAAGCGGAATCGTTTTCCAAAAAGGCACCAGCACGCCAGAGCACCTCGTGCCGACGACACCGCCGAGCGTCGGAGTATGCAAATTAAGAAGTCATCGGTACGCCTCCACCGGCAACACGTCAACCACTCGGTACGTCACTGCTTTGACCTGCTGGCCGTCAAGGCAAGACGTCCTCTGGACGCGAACAGGATGGGAAGCCGTTGCATTTCGAACACATGTCCAACAAGAGCGCTCCCCAGAGGAATGGATGTAGCAGCCCGAATGACCACATTACCATAAGGTAAACATCGATTGCTCGATCATGATCACGGGGCCGTGTTGGCATGGCCCGGTCCACGCTCTGGAGCGACCGGGAGAATGGAAGAACGGCCATCCGAGTGGCACCTTCGGACGAGCTGAATTATCTGCAATCAGTGGAGGGGGCGGGCGAGTGGTGGTAATCTTACCTGCCGTCACTCAGTGACTCTTAAAAATGTATCCCGGCGCATGTTTGCGTTCCTGGCGGTTTCCGTATGTGGGTGACGATGTCAGTAGTGCGGCCGCAGGCGGGAGACGAGGCAGAATTGCGATCACTTCAAAGAGGCCGCGTGCGCGTTTTGCATTTTGCTCGCATTGCTTTCGCCTGAATGCTCACATTTACGGATGAATGTTCGCGGGGAATGGGGAAGCAGCCGCGGCTGGCAAACGGGGACAATCACTTTGAGTGGGCCTATCGCCCGTTTGGCATGTGTATCAGAGAGTATCGTTTGCGGCATTTCATCCTGTCGCCGTGTGTTCACTGGGAAAGTGATTGGCGTTTCCAAACGAGGTGAACTATGCATTTGTTGGGCAAGACGTTCGAGTGAATGACGCTGGAATGACGCTTGAAATTGCTGTGAAGTGCTCGCCGATGCAATCGAACGATTGACTGGTGGTGGCCTGCAAAAGAAAGGCAGTAGGGGAAAATTGTATGGAAATGAAAACAGTTCGAAATTCAGGCAAAGCAGGTCGAGTGTGATTGTTGATCACATTCCGAGGGTTCCGTACTGTAAATATTTTTCCGCTTAAAGAATAAATACTGAATATTGGACAACGGCGTCAAACCATTTCGGTTCAATGTATTGCACTACAACGATAGTCTACCAGAAGAGATATCCAACAGAGGCCACATTTTCCATTTCACGCCTTTGTTGATCTGCCCGCAATTAGCTGGCATTTTAACCACTTTTCAACCACTTTCGGTCAAAATCTCAACGTTTTTAATGAAAATGTGTACTTTCGCACATGTTGAAAAAAACTGAAAATTGGTTCAATCAATTGTGTAGGAAATTAGTCAAATTTTCATCAGCAAAGGAGTTTATTTGCTCTTTGCCTGGGCTTGTAAGCTATCATATCACTGGGCAGCTGCCCAGACTGCACAGACTGCCTCCAGTTTCACATGTCAAGTTGGTTGAGTTCTGCGCCGTAGAAGGAAACTTCAGTGCGCCATCGGTTTCGCGGGCATCCTCAGCTGCGTTGTCCACAAGTTTCGGGGTCGGAGAGCTCTGCATGGCCCATCCATCTTAGGCGTTGAATCAATATTCCCCTGACTGAACACACCACACAGTTCGTGCTTCAGTCTTCTCCACCAGATCCCTTCAACGCAAATAGGACCAACATTCTTAACAGAATTTGTTTCTCAAAGAACGTCTTAATCCACTCTTGAAATTGTTGATGGCTTCGATTCGATTCGATTATTATTCGATTGTTTTCTGATGAGACCAAATAAATCGACAATCGAATAACATTTTTAACAATTGCCAATTTATTCGATTGTGAAATTCATTCGCAATCCCCCATCACTAGTCCAGCCACCTTATGCCGGTACAGTTCATTCTTATCTGTTAATCTTCTGCTCCGATGCAAACACTACCAAGATTGAAGGTTATGTATCAGAAGACCAAAGAAATACAAGCCTCTGGGCGTACAGCAAATCTAGGATGATAAGTGTCTTCTAAAAAGCCTATTTGGTCCTCGAGAGACAGCTCTATTACTTAATTGCCGCTTGAGCCACCAAAAGAAAAAGCGCTTGGCAAGAGTTACTCTGCATTTGATCTCGGTTCTGGTTCCGATTCGTACTACGTACTGGTTGCTGGTTGTGGCCAAGTTCGGACTTAAACTTCCAGCAGGGCGAAACAATTTGTATAGCGTCTCCGAAGTGCGATACTCAGGAACGTACCTGATAGAGAATATGAGGTAAAGGGCTTGGTCCCAGTTTATCCGGACGAGTTATGTACATGAGGTAGCGACTTGTGTAAGTGAGTTGGACTTCACGTCATGTTGGGGAATGTCGAACAAACACGCAGAATACAGCTAGGATTCAGAACACTCGGACACATCTTTGGTTAGAGGAAGAAGCTGCAAAGAACACTGACAGCAAGGGAAGAAGTCGCAAACACACCAACGGAGGAAGCAGCAACGAGTTCATACTTCTTCGAGGGCAACTTTCAATCATTACCGCCTGGTGACACATATATTATTCACCGAATTCAACACCTATGTAAATGCACTTCAGAGAGGAAGAGCTTACCACGATCAACCATCCCTTGAAGCTAAGCCAAGATGTATTAAGTCGGGGGTGAATGTTGCTGCTCTGCTAACAGTCAATAAAACCGGCCTTAACATAAGGCATTCCAATCTGCCACACCAGTCTGCCTCATTTCGACGTGGGGATATGCATATCTGTATCCGGGTGTCTCCTAGCTCATGCCTTCTGCTTTGCAGTTCAGATTAATATTGGTCGCTCGCTTCTTCGCTATTTTTACGGCGAAGATGACAGGATCGCATGTTATGTCTAGCGCTATCTTCAATCGGAGCCTATCACCCAATGCCATACAATTCGTAGCCCCTTAGGTAAGGGAGACAAATTATTGTCGCAATTAATTTACAAATAATTGTATATCAAGGTAAGGTTTTCCAATAAAGACGACAACTAATAATAATAATATAATATGGGTGGCGCTACAGCCCGTAGGGGGCCAGGGCCTAGCTTCTCAGCAACCACTCGTGTTGTGCGTGCTATTGTTCTCTCACGAGTGGAAGGGACGTACAGTTTTAATGCCGACTCCGAACGGCCAAGTTTGGGAAGCTTTTTCTAGACAGGAAATACTCTTTGAGCATTGTCAGTGACTCGAAAGAGGTGGGGCCGTGAAAATTATTTCTGTCGCTCAGAGCTGGAATCGAACCTACGACGTCGAGGTTGGGGTCGACGCACGTACCCACAACGCCACGGGCCACAAAGACGACAACTATTTTTTTTAAATAAAACCCAAACCATTTGCGATATTTCATAAGCTTTGTTATCGACTTGAAGTTCAATCACAACGTCGATTTGCAACGGTCGATTCCTTGCACCCAACGAGTTGGCCACACATTTCAGCCTATATGGCGTCTATTTCGAGTTCAATGTTAGCTCTGATTTCTCCCAAGGTCATTGGCTTGTTGGCATAAACCAATGACTTAACGTAACTCCACAGAAAATTGTCGAGCGGCGTTAAATCGCACGAACGAGGCTGACAATCGACTGTCCCATTTCCTGAAATAATGCTCATTATACTTTCCTTCACTTCAATAAATCGATTGTAACGTGTGCTATATGACTTGTGGCACCATCCTTATGAAACCAAATGCCATCCAAGTACATACCTTCCAATTCGGCCCAAAACTAATTGTTAATCATGTCGCAATAACGCTGACTATTCACGGTGGTGTGACAATAGTTATCGTCGACGGAAACATGCCGGCAAGCCGCACCAAACTTTTATTTTTTGTGGATGAAGTGTTGTTTCATGAAGCTCATGTGGATTTTTACTCGGCCAATATCGCGTATTTTGCTTATTTACAAACCCTTTGAGCCCTTTGCGATGAAGTTCATCACCTTGGCACATCTTCTCGGAGAACTAGGCTCGCTCAAATGGTCCGCTGCCTTCAATTCTTAAGTCACCTGAAGCTTGTAGGGGTGTTAACCAGGATTCTTACGTCGTAATGTGGCCATAATGTGGTCTGCGCAATGCCCAATTCTTGAGAAGGCAGTGGAATTGCCTGATTTGGATCATTTGCTACGGACGCCTGATTGGCGGTGGTATTTTCGACGCTTCGACCAACCCGTTGTCTCACTGACCCGGCCATATCACACAACGAATATGTAGATTCCAATTCTTCATTGGACTTGTTATTATCTGTTTTCTAGGACGTGCATTACGACCGTAAATTGGAGTCATTTTATGCAAAAATTCTTTTCACTAAATTATACTATTCTATTCAAAAAATATGAATCTATGGTCCACATAGTGTATGGCGAGTGCAATGATTGGAAGCAACTGCTCTTTATGTAAAATTAAGCATAGTCGATACTCCTCCAATGCCAATTGACTCTTTCGGACATATGGGAAGATACAATATTATATAATGTTTTTTCGTACTGTGCGCCTGCATTGGATCACACTAAATTATTCAGACAGCAGCCTCTGGATATCAACAGCCATCCTAACAAGACAATCTACAAGCTGAAAAATACATTCCATGAGAGACGCGTCATCAACGCGCTATATCTTTCAAATGTGTGTTCACTTACCGAAAACTCTCTACTATTGAACATTGAATTCTGCTGGGAATATCGTCCTGCGACCCTTTTGTAATGCCACTCTAGTCTAGGTGTCTTTCATAGAACAGTAACAACATTTTCGTGTACACAGAATTTTCTGGTTTTTCATGCCTCACAGAGCTTAGAAAAATAATTAGGCATCGAACCAAGAGCAAAGCAGCACAGTTTGCACTTACTTGACTAAATGCAATGTTTTCACTTGCATCGGCATGAGCACAAGCTTTGCGAGTTGCCCTCCAAAACAAGTGGAAGATGATAATTGCTTGGTCATGTGGTCTCATGTAAGAACACTGAGCTATTTTCTCTAATTTACAGAAACGGCGACACAAACACGCTAATCCGAATGTGCTTGTTTCTGCACAGGACTTCATGTCAGTTGACCTACCTAGTAGTCAGTTGATCGCCGCTTATGGCTTACCTTTGCTGCTTGTAAAGCATTGCAGAGGTCTCTGAACTCTAAGCGCTGTCGCTTAACGCGTTGTCGAACGTATTCTCTGTCGAAGCAATATTTTTTCTTGAAGACAACTCAATCAATGTTGCTGTTCTAGAACGCACTTCTCCCTGATCATGTCCTACAGTGCCCCAGACTGGCCTAGAATTGCTGTCCTGTTGGATCGGAGTCATGTTCTCGTCAAGCTGCCAAGACGTCACTTACCACTATCAGCGCTTTTCTTATTATGCATAACCCATTCGTTGTGAATTCCATCATTGGTGGCTATCCAAACACATTTGGGCTACAGTTCCTGTTTTCAAGCGTCTCCTGCTATATCACATCATTCCTACATCCAAGCGGATAAAATCCAGCCCGTTTTCCGCCATCGCGTTGACCGTCTACACATTGCACACATGCTCTGATGAAGTCATTCCCAGGAAACTGTGTCCATGATTTCATGGCCCGCACTGCCTCCTTATCTCGTTCCATCGGCAATGCCACGTCTCATTTTATTCGCGCCCCGATCCAACGCCTACCCCGCCTCCACACAGCGCCGCATGATCAATCGCCTCGGCAACTGTCACTCTAAAAACCCAAATTGATACCGCTGTCAGTAGATAAGCCGCGGCATGATCCTATTCCGGGTCAATTGTCGGCAGCAAAGGTCATTACCAGCTCCGCCGCGGATCTGAAGATAAAACCCGTGTTCGGCTTCACCCCCCGATTGGGAATGATTTATTTCCATTGTAGCTGCGTCAGCTCATGTCGGTGATTAATTACAATTAATTTGACAAGACTACGAGTACCAAAGTGTGAGTGCCCCACCTTCGACAAGGCATTGGACCGGCGCACGGCTCTGCGCCCCGCTGCGCCACAACCTGTTGGGCCGTGTACGATGACGGTGTTCTAATTCTGCAAATGCTGCCCAAGATGTGTATCTGTTCTCTCAGATTTCTGCGCTGATCTTAGGAATGTGCCCGAAAATGGCAGAAGTGTGTGCGGATTCCTCTGAAGAAAGAGTGATAGTGGACATCCGTGCGGTGCGGTGGGATGTTGTCTGGAAGTTTATGATGCTGCCTTAAGTCAGGCATGGCGGGGAGATCGCTCGCACGGATGCTCGGAATGCAGAAGAGCTCTTGGAGAAGAATGGAAACTGGGAATGGCGTGAACACTGGGAAT
The DNA here is from genome assembly GCA_916610145.1 of Eristalis arbustorum. NCBI lineage: Eukaryota > Metazoa > Arthropoda > Insecta > Diptera > Syrphidae > Eristalis > Eristalis arbustorum. The sequence goes on along the minus strand of OU744316.1, from coordinate 10,766,448 downwards.
TAAAATTAGAAGCTTGAATTATGTGAATTCTTGTGGCTGGCAGGAGTGGTGGCCCGTTTTGAATTTGACCTTAAACTGGTTCCAGCGAGTGTGTGGTGGGCTTACATGCAATAAAGCAACGGATGTGGCGGTGGATTCTGTTAGGTGTGACTAATCGGGAGGCAAGCCGGAGCTGGGTCTGAGGAGTCGGCGTTTTCCCGACGTCGCTCAAAGGGATATTGTTTCCTGCTAGCGAACGAGGACTAAAAAAAACGCCAAGGAAACAAGTGGGTGATGTTGCCACGAAGCATATACATTATTATCCGTCAATAAATGTACTCACTGCCCTTAAATGGAGGACAGGTCACACTTAGTTTGAATTGGGGTTTTGGGTACCGCTAAAGCCCTCAGGACCTAGCTTCTCAGCAACCATTCGTGCTGTGGTTGCCATTGTTCTCTAACGAGTGGATGAGCCCTACAGTTTTACATCTCCGAACGACCAAGTTTGAGAAGCTTTTTTTAACAGGAATACACTTTGAGCATTGTCAATGACTCGATGAAGGTGGGGCCGTGAACGTTAAAGTATTTTTTGTCGTACAGGTTCGGATGCACATACCAGCAATGACGCGAGCCTTGATTGATTTGGAATCGTTCATTATGCGCGATAATGAGCGTGTTGAAATTCTTCGAGTTGAATACTTCTTCTAAGGGCAAAGTTTTCTTAGCAGTTTTCTTTCCCAATCAAACACAGCAAACCAGATTGTCCATAAGACAGAAAGACAAAATGAAATCGACATAGTTTGGTTCAGAGCACACGTATAGGGTCAGTAGGTAAGATGTGAGAACGATTGTTAAGTTAGTTAAGCTAGTTGTAAATGTGTGTTTTTTTCTCCGGGCGAATGGATGGATTATAGTCAGAGTAGATTCCAAAGTCATCCAATCTTGATCCTTATTGAAAATAAAACCTCAACAGTAAGAAAGAAATAGAGATCTTCTCGAATCAGAATTGAGACTTGATTTAATAGGTCTGATTTTCTGTTGCTGATGATCTTGGCAAGCATCTCCAAGTCATCAAGACCAAGCTGTGCTTAGAATTAAAAATCTGTCGCTCAAAAGTGTTTGTCATGAGAACAATTGGACTAGCTTGACAAGCTGACTAGCTTACGCTTATACTTCTTCTTCTTCTTTGATTGGCGCTACAGTCCGGGGTGGACGTGGTCCTCAACCAACATGCCTCTCCAGCCAGCAAGATCTTTCGCCAGCTACCTCCAGTTACGCACACCAAGTTGGTTGAGGTCCGTTTCCACTTGTGTGCGCCATCTAGTGCCAGGACGTCCTCTGTTGCGCTGTCCCAATGACACGGTTCGAAGACTCCGGGCCGGAGCTGTGGTGTCCATCCGCTCGTCATGACCTAGCCATCTTCAGAACCGAAGACGACTAACTAGCAGTTGTACAGCCCGTAACATTCTTTGTTTAATCTTCTCCTGCAGACGCCATCAACGCAAACGGAACCAAAGATCGTACGTAGAACTTTTCTCTCAAAACAACCAAGAGCTTCTTCATCCGCTTTCAATAGCGTCCATGTCTCTGCGCCATAGAGCAGTAGAGGCATAATCAGAGTGTAATATAAACTTAGCTTGGTGTTTCGAGTGGTGGCTATGTTACTCAATTGCCTCTTGAGCCCAAAGAAACAGCGATTGGCAAGAGTAATTCTGCGCTTGATCTCGGTACTGGTGTTGTTGTCCCTATTCCTCCCTCCAGAGTCGAGGTAGACGAAATCCTTGACTACCTCAAAGTTTCTGCTGCCCAATATGACGCTCTGTCCGAGACGTCGATATTGTCGTCAATGTCGTCCGCGTAAGCAAGCAGTTGAACGGACTTTTGGAAGATCGTGCCTCGGGTGCTTACGTTAGAGTTTCGCACGGTCTTCTCAAGTATGATGTTGAAGAAGTCACATGACAGCGTCTTGCCTGGCCTAAAAGCTTTTTTGACATTGAAGGTCTCGGTGAGTTCGTTACCGACCTTGATGGTGCAGCGAGAGTTCTCCATCGTCATCCTGCACAATCTGACGAGTTTGGCAGGAATGTCAAAACTAGACATGGCGTTGTATAGCTCGTCTCTATGCACACTGTCATATGCGGCCTTAAAGTCGACAAATAGGTGGTGGGTGTCGATCTGCATCGCTTGGGTTTTTTCGAGGATCTGCCGTAATGAGAAAATTTGATCGATAGTGGACTTCCCAGGCCTGAAACCGCACTGATAAGGACCTATCAGGTTGTTGACGAATGGTTTCAGGCGCTCACACAGAACGGCAGAGAAGATTTTGTAGGCGATGTTAAGGAGACTTATTCCTCGATAGTTGGCGCAGTCAAAGGGGTTTCCTTTCTTGCGGATCGGGCAAACGATACTGAGATTCCACTCGTCGGGCATGCTTTAGTCAGATCATATCCTATAGATGAGCTGGTGCATGCGCCCAACCAGGTCAGCTCCAGCTGCTTTAAACAGTTCCGCGGACAGTCCGTCCGCTCCAGCAGCTTTGTTCGACTTCAGTCTCGAGATCGCTATCTTGACTTCGTCTAAGTCTTGGGGCCGGAATTCGTGTTCATCATCGTCCAAATTGAGTGAAACATTCTGCCTGACAGCGGAATTTGTGTCGTCATCGCCGTTTAACAGTCTAGAGAAATGATGTTTCCAAATTCATAGCATCGACTGCGATTCTACCACCAGTTGTCCATTTTCGTCCCTGCAGACTTCGGTCCGAGGTCTATATCTTCCTGATACTTGTTTTACCTTTTGGTAAAACTTTCGGACCTCCTTCTTGTCGTAACAGGCGGTCACCTCTCCATCTCTTCGACCGCGCGCTTCTCATGCTCTTTCTTTTTCTTTCTGAGAAGCCGGTGCTCTTCCCTTCCCTTCTGCTCGTAGAGCTCACGAACAGCTCTCGTTGTTCGATGCAGCGTTGCCTTGTAAGCCTCTTGCTTGGCTGCATGTACCTGCCTGCACTCGTTGTCAAACCATGGGTTCCTTCTGGGTGGTGTCGTGAACCCCATCAATGGCAGCTTCTTTGATGGCTTTTTGACAACGTTTCCATTCTTCTTCTATTGAATGTGCAGGCAGCGTCGAACTTTCAGAGAGTTTCAGGGAGACTCGGTCGGCAAGGTTCTTGGCTCCACGGAACGTTCAGACATCAAGAATATTGGAGAAGTGTCTGACGTCGATCGCAACGTGATCAATCTGGTTGACGGTTGATTGATCAGGAGACTGCCAGGTTCCCTTATGGATGTTGAGTTGTGGGAACCGCGTGCTTATCACAGAGAGGTTACGCCCCGAGGCGAAATCTACCAGCCTGAGTCCGTTTCCGGATGTGTTGTCGTGCAGGCTGTGTTTTCCGATGACTCTAGCAAAGATTTCTTCCTTGGCCAGCTGTGCGTTGAAATCTCCTAGAACGATCTTGGTGTCATAGCTGGGGCATCGTCCGTATGTTCTTTCTAGGAGATCATAGAAGTCATCCTTCTTCTCCGTCGGGGCGTGTGCGCAAATCAGGCTGATGTTCCCGAATTTAGCCTTGATGCGGATTGTTATGAGGCGCTCGCTGATCAAAGCTTAAGACTTTTTGCCTAAGTCTGCCTCGAATAAGGAATTCGCATCCAAATAAGCGCTGCCTTCCCTCTTTGTGGCAATCACCGTAGTAGATGTCGCAGTTTCTCATCTTACTTTTGCCCTGCCCATCCCATCGCATCTCTTGGATAGCGGTGACATCTGCTTTGTGGCAGTCGAGGGCCTCCGCGAGTTCATCGGCTGCACGTGGTCTGTTCAGGGACCTCACATTCCACGTGCAGAACCGAAAATCATTGTCCTTTTATCGTTTGCTGGGGTCGTCAACTTTGAATCCGTCCATATCCGAGGCCTGTTGTCGGTTCGTAACCGTTGGTTTTTCATGTGGTGAGGGAGTTAACCTCACGCACAACCTACAACTGGTAGGCCAGGCCCATTATTTGACCCTCGAGCAGAGGGGGATCGCTGCATACATTAGTTCACCACACAACGGTTGTTGTGATGGCTATCCAGGGGCGCTACGAGGAGGCTGTATGTCAAATTGACTTATGGACAAGCAGGGATCGCGCTGACATCCTACCAGGTTGGGTGCAGTCAGCAACTTTGCTCTGTGTACATAAGCCCATGCCCGCCGAAGTAGACATTACCGGCTGTATTTATAAGTTAATCTAAAAATGTACGCATATGCAAATATGGTGAGAGCATCATATGAAATGAGATTTGTTTCTTATGCCTGTTCATTGTTACGTAATGCTGTATAAACATTATCAATTCTAGCGTGTTATATGAGAGCACTTACAGTAGTGTACAAAACAACTAAGTGCTTACAGCAGCGTATATGCGCTTAAGTGAGCCTGGAAAATTATCGACGCTAAGTCCTAAGTGGCGAACGCTGTCAGTATCATTTTTCTCTATAATCAGTAAATTTTTAATAAATGTCAAGGAAATTTACATCAATTCTTCGTTTAGTTTGCAAATTAATTTCAAAACAAAAGGGTCTGGTAGTGAACATGTCAGAAAAAAAATATGTGCTACCAAACTCAACGCTTTTGGGTTAAGGGTGGGTATGTGGTATACTGGCAAAAACCATTTTTAGATCAGATTGTATGAATATTATCTGAATGACAGTTGTGTGATGTTGGTGTGCAGACCTGTGTCGGCACGCTCAGGACTATTGTACTCATTAGCTTTGGGGGAAAATATTCGTTCTCTGTATCAATTACGAATGTGTACTGTTCAACCTGATGCTTTTATAAATCTGCAATAATGTATTAGACCGGCGATTGTTCAAAAAGGGGACAAATGAGTTCTCCGTTCGTTCTCGTTCTTGCATGTATCGCATGTTCACTTGTGGGCTGGTTCCCAAAAAGGATACATATCCAAGATCCAAAGTTGATTTTCAAAACTCCCATTCATAGCAAAATCGCTAAATTTCAAAGTCACCTTCCGTACTAACTACCTCGATCTTCGGACCTTATCTGAGTGGAACGAATGTGCCCACCCTCTGATGCGGGCTTTAAATTAACTTGCATTACATTGGCAGACTCGGAAGAGCGTTTTGCTGTGTATACTTCAATCAGGCATCCCACGAGTTTTGGTTTTTCAAAGGAATACTTGTGGCGAAGGTATTTTTGATGGAAAAAGCAGGCAAATTGTAAAGCTATTTAATTTTTGACTCACATTTCTGCGTTCCATGCCGCCTATGTCTTCTAAGTGAAAGGAGGTCTCCAAAAACAAATCTTGTAGAAATTGGTGTTGTTTCATCGATTAGCCGGCGATCTTCGCCACTTCCAATTGGCGCACCATTGATAAACCCCATCTAAGCAACTTTAATCGTGATCAATTCTTAATCGAACGTGTAGCACCCTCATGCATCTTTCCATCGCTAAGTGACCATCAGACGTCAGTTTAACATCACAGCAGTTCACAGATAGACCACTTTGCCTGTCTCTACGCATTAGCACCTCGCTTTCCCGCCACAATGGAGGAGCCGCATGGCGAAACTTATTCTCCGCTAGACAAACGAACTTCATTGCTCAATCAAACCCATCCGATTTGATTAATGAATGAAGTGCCAGCGCAGCGCTGACAATGTCTGCGGTTAGCGGTTGGGACCCACGAACTCAGTCACGCAACGGCTGACGCTTCACACCTGCGCACACCAGAGACAGGAGCCCGATTAAATTAACACTCGATTAGTTGCGCTCATGACTTACGAAACGCTCATCCAGCGCTAGCGCTGCGGTCGTCAGTGTGATTGTCATTTCCAGTCATTTCGTCAGTCGTCAATTAAAATCCATCACGGCATCGCCGATGTTACTGAAAGCATCTTCCATTTCGTTTGGAAATCCATCGGCGGCGTCGATCGCTTGTACTTTCGATGAGACGAGCAGAAGAAGTAATCGAAAAAGTGCAAGCGCCCGGGTTCAACGAGTGCGAAGTCTGAGGTCAAGATGCTCACTTTCACCGGCGCGCATCGAACTCCAGGAAGGATGAGTCGAGTGGATTATTAAATCGAATCATTTTCGCTGTTGCATCCACGATCGGTCTGTGCGATGGGTTCACGATCGAGCGGCCGATGAAGACGAATTCTGCTGGATGATGGATTCGCAGGCACTTCTAGAGGAGTTTGCATGTTCATGCGAAAGTTTCACTAATTCTTTAATGGTGATTGAGGTGGCGGCGCGGCGCGTTGCATAAGCATCAATTGTCCGTCATTGAGGCGAAGGCTGGGGGAGAGTCGAGATCTGTGTAAATAGATGTCTGGGCTGGCAGGTGTTACGTAAAGTATTGGATCTCTAGTCGCAAGCAGGTCGTTGGAGGGTCTAGGGAAGTGATCTTCAAATGATCGCAAGGAAAATGATGATTTGCACGAAGTAGAGAGTGAGCCATTCGTCGTGAACTGTCATTATTTTTCTAATAGATGGAATCGGTAATCTGCAACGTGCTGCCATCCTACATTGAATATTATCCGAAATATGTGACTTCACTATGCTTCTCAGAAAGACGCTGAATAGCTAACAAAATCGATGGATTTCTGAAAGCGAGAAGGTCCCGTGATGAAAGCTGTATCATTTATAAATACCCCAAGAGAAGAAAGTCAGAATACAAGGTGGCCAAGCCAGGATTGACGGTGGTAAAGAATATGCAGGAGGGCATGGACCTGTGCATCCAGGGCAAAGTTGTTGATTGCTCTCAACAACAATGCCAGCAACGACACCTGTAAATGCACAGGTCAAGTTGACATACAGCCTCCTCGCGGCGCCTCTGGATAACCTCTACTGCAGCCGCTTAGAGGTGAACCAATGTATGCAGCGACCCCTTGTCCGGGGGCTTAAACCATTACCCGGTCCTCCAGGCTCGGGGGTTTCGCGTGGGGTTTACTTCCCCACCGTGTAAAACACGCAATAGTTCAGAGACGGCAGCAAGCCTCGGATACGGATGACCCTACTGCTGACGACCATGGACAACGAAACAAGGACAACGATTTTCGGTTCTGCACGTGGAATGTAAGGTCACTTAACAGATCACGTGCAGCCGATGAACTTGCGGAGGCCCCAGAAGTCTATAAGACTAACATCACCGCCATCCAGGAGGTGCGATGGGATGGGCCGAGCAAAAAGAGGATGAAAAACAGCGATATATACTACGGCGATTGCTACAAAGAGCGAAGGCAGCGCTTGTTTGGATGTGGTTTTATTGTTCGAGGCAGACTTAGGCAAGAAGTCTTAAGCTTTAGATACATAAGCGAACGCCTCACAACAATCCGGATCAAGGCAACATTCGGCAACATCAGCCTAATTTGCGCCCACGCCCCAACGGAGGACAAAGACGATGATACCAAGGATGACCTGGCGGTCCCCTGATCAATCAACCGTCAACCAGATTGATCACATTGCTATCGACGTCAGACACTCCTCCTGTGTCCTCGATGTCCGAACGTTCCAAAGTGCTAACATCGACTCGGACCATTACCTTGCTGTAGCCAAGGTCAGAACTCGGATATCGATTGTACAACGGAGTAGAGCAAGACCAAAACAGTTTGACGTTGGAAAGCTACAATCGCAATCGACCGCTGGGAACTTCTCCGATCGAGTCTCCCTGAAGCTCTCAGAGAATCCAACCCTGCCAGGCGAAACAATCGACGAACAGTGGAACCGTTGTCAAAACGCCATCAGAGAAGCTGCCTCTGATGTGCTGGGTTTTAAAATGCCACCTAGAAAAAACCCATGGTTTGACAACGAGTGTCGGCAGGCGCATTCAGCGAAGCTAGCAGCATATAAGGCGACGCTGGAAAGAAGGACGAGAGCGGTTCGTGAGCTCTACGAACTTAAAAGAAGGGAAGAGCACCGGCTTCTCAAAAAGAAAAAGAAGGAGCATGAGAATCCCGCGATCGAGGAAATGGAGAGGTGGTACGGCAGAAATAATGTCCGAAAGTTTTACCAGCGGGTGAAACAACTATCCAAAGGGTACAAACATCGGACAGAAGCCTGTCGGAACGAAGAGGGACAACTCGTAGTAGAGTCGCAGTCGATACTGAGAATCTGGAAGGATCACTTCTGCAGACTGTTAAACGGCGAAGAGGACACCAATACCGCTGTCAGGCAGAATGTTCCACTCCACGCAATGGACGACGATAGATTTGAATTCCGTCCCCCCGATCTAGACGAAGTCAAGATAGCGATATCGAGACTGAAGTCGAACAAAGCTGCTGGAGCGGATGGATTGTCCGCGGAACTGTTTAAGGCAGCTGGAGATGATCTGGTTGGGCGCATGCACCAGCTCGTCTGTAGGATATGGTCGGAGGAAAGCATGCCCGACGAGTGGAATCTTAGTATCGTTTGCCCGATCCACAAGAAAGGAGACCCCTTTGACTGCGCCAACTATCGGGGGATAAGTCTCCTTAACATCGCCTACAAAATCTTCTCTGCCGTTCTATGTGAACGCCTGAAACCATTCGTCAACAACCCGATAGGTCCCTATCAGTGCGGTTTCAGGCCTGGGAAGTCCGCTATCGATCAAATTTTCACATTACGGCAGATCCTCGAAAAAACCCAAGAGATGCAGATCGACACCCACCACCTATTTGTCGACTTTAAGGCCGCATATGACAGTGTGCATAGAGACGAGCTATACAACGCCATGTCTAGTTTTGACATTCCTGCCAAACTCGTCAGATTGTGCAGGATGACGATGGAGAAATCCCGCTGCTCCATCAAGGTCGGTAACGAACTCACCGAGACCTTCAATGTCAAAAAAGGTTTTAGACAAGGCGACGCGTTGTCATGTGATTTCTTTAACATCGTCCTGGAGAAGATCGTGCGAAACTCACACGCCAACACTAGAGGCACGATCTTCCAGAAGTCCATGCAATTGTTAGCATACGCCGATGACATTGACGTGATTGGCAGAACTCAGCGAGCCGTCAGTGAGGCTTTTGCTAACATTGAGACGGAAGCGGCAAAAATGGGCTTAGCGGTGAATGAGGGCAAAACAAAGTATATGCTGTCATCAAGAAAGGACACACAACATCGACGACTCGGTCAGAACGTCACCATAGGCAGCTACAACTTCGAGGTAGTAAAGGACTTCGTCTACTTTGGCTCCCAAGTAAATAGTGCGAACAACATAAGTACCGAGATTAAACGCAGAATATCTCTTGCCAACCGCTGTTTCTTTGGGCTCAAGAGGCAATTGAGTAGTAGAGCCCTCTCTCGAAAGACCAAGCTTACATTATATAAGACCTTGATCATCCCTGTCCTGCTGTGTGGCGCGGAAGCTTGGACCACCTCAAGAGCGGATGAAGACGCACTTGGTCTCTTCGAGAGAAAAGTTCTGCGTTCAATCTCTGGTCTTGTTTGCGTTGAAGGTTCTTGGAGAAGACGATTCAACCACGAACTGTACGGGCTGTACAGCGACATGAGCCTAGTTAGGCGTCTACGGATCCAACGCCTACGGTGGCTAGGTCATGTAGAGCGTATGGACACCACAGCTCCGGCCAGAAGAATCTTCGAATCCGAACCTGTCGGGCAACGCAACAGAGGACGCCCGCGTTTAAGGTGGCGCACCCAAGTGAAGAAGGACCTCAACCAACTTGGTGTGCGAAACTGGAGACTAGCCAGGGATCGCGCTAGTTGGAGAGGCATGTTGGTTGAGGCCCAGGTTCACCCGGACTGTAGCGCCACACAAAGAAGAAGAAGAAGGCTTTTCCTTCTAAATTTGAAAAATGATGTGATATTATTTTAAACAATTGTATTTATATTATAGTAGTAAGTTACTCTACCATAGGTCTATAATTCAAAATTTTAAAATTGTATTTATTGTAGATTTTATGCCACAATAAAAGATATGTTAAAGACATCAAGAACAAATTCTACTTGCCACCACGAAACAGCCTTGTAAGTGTCGTAGGTCTTTAAAGATGAAGCGGAGCCCTCTTCTCGGCTTCCATAGCTATTTTGCACAAAAACCAAGTCTGTCGAAATTAAGATTCTTATTTACCACCCACATCTGGTGCGCGGACGCAGCGGTTTAATTCTGGCGCGGAACCCTAAAAACGTTAAGAATGTCGCAAGTAACAATGCAGTAACTTAAAAAATAGCTACAACTTTAAAAAAATATATTTAAATGATATTTACAACCAAGCATCGCGTACCTTTAACCGAACTTTCGTTCGCAGAAAACCCCTCCTTTTGCTGGAAATCCCAAGTCCACGTTGCCCCACAGTAGAGAATCATTTTGAGCCGCCAATCACAGAAATGACCATTCCCCCGACCAGCGCCCAATAAACCCCTCCTGCATTTCGTAATCCAATTTCCACTCAATTACCCTCTAATGGCAGAAACAAGGCACTTCCAGCCATAAGCACCCTCAGTCCACAATGCCACTCCAGTGTGGGCTCCTGCAAGACTGTGCGTATCGAATCGGAAATATGCACCGGCCACTTTCATCAATTCCCGCCATCCTGCATGGACCACAGCATGTGACCAAAGCGTAATTGTTTCAGAGACACCCTTCCACAGGCGAGTGAAATTCGATTCACTCCATCGCCGCACTTCGATACGGCAGACGCGGACACCGATCTGGCAGCTGTCCAATCAAAGAGACATAATTTCCCGAATTTATGCCGAGATTTTTTCCGGAAATCGTCGCCACTCTGTCAGCGCCCGGGACCACATTGGGCGAGCGTACAAGCGGCAAAGGAAATAAACTCGAAGACTTTACTGCCTCCGAGCGCAGCCTGGACACGCTGCGGTGCATGCCCAGTCCCTTCATGGTTGCACCCATATAACACTAATGGTTTTTATGCCGCGACGCTGTCAGGTGGACGGTCGTGTGTGGCTGGCTGTGATGGCCGTGATGGCCGAGTGTGTGACGATGAAATTTGCATAGGAGATGGCTCTTGTCAGATGAAAGGATACACTTCCCACGAGGGTCTCCAGGCGAGTCGAATGGCAGTCGGACACACACTTCCTGGAGTCAGTTGCACCGAACACAACGGAACCCAGAGAGAGGCGGCCACACTCCTCCCAATCGATTCTAGGCCGCGTACAATCGGAAGGCTATTACTTATGTTAACATGGAGACATTATCTTTGCATCGCAAATCGACGACGTGTGCATAGCTCACGACTTGGGCTTCCAATTGCAGCCTCAGCCGGCACCGCCGCTCAGCCACACTTCTCGGGCAACAAGTTAATTTGAATAAACATGACAACACTTTCAAGGTGTGCATTCCTGTGGCGGCTTCAGGGTGAAAATGTATCTCAATAAATAATAAATAAAACTTTTCGGATATAAATCTTGTGCCTTGGCGGCTGTGTGATTTGTCACAATATCCAGCAATTGGCTCTGCGCTTTACTGGCTCGCAGCTCGGCGGCGCGTCGCGGCGGCTGCAGTCGGTGTGACAAGCCGAGGTGTGGCCTAAATTGCCTCCTTTGTGCGGCGGAGAATAGAAGCCGATGTCGGCGTGTCCTAAGAGTGTGCCCTCAGTCACTAAGTTGCCATTAATAACCGCGATTGATGGGTGCATGATGTGTTCGGAGGTGCGGAACATGAATCACGGTCCACTGTGATGTCATGTCAAGCCGCGCCGCTGACTTCCTTAGCAAATTGTGCGATTTCAAGTGCAGATAGTCCTGCAATGACACACCACCACCACCGCCGCCGCCCAAGCGGCTAATGGAATCAATTTAATTCCACACTGGGTCAGGAATCGTGTCAGTTCCCACATCCCACGATCGTGCTCTGTCCCAGCTGAATTTCAATTAAAAAGTGAATCGATATCGATCATATCGGTCGCGTAGCGTATGATTTGTCATCAGAGAGCCAGTCAGAGACCATTCCGGGCTTCTGTGGGGGCTCTTGGGTCGGCCGTGGTTCGTGTGAAGTGAATGGAGTGCGCCGGTGCTGTGCGCTGTAATTACATTCTGCACCTTTATCTGGGACACATTCACTGACTTTGGTCTCTGGAATGGCATCTGAGGCACGTCGTGGTCGTCTCTGGAGGATTCGAGACGAAATCGTAGGAGACTTTCATAATGTTGCACCCGTGTGTTGGTGTAATTATGGCTTCAGATGGGCATTCAATCGAGTTTTGATGCTTGCACCATTTTTCACCTGATGGCGATTTTACCATAAGTGTGGAGGTAAGAATGTAATTTGATGGAAATTGTGCGTTGTTGAGTTGCATATTTGACGACTGCTGCTGAAAGTTTAAGAGTTGACTACTAAATCAAGCTAATTTAGTCTTTTTCTTCGTCTAGAGCGAATATCCGGGGTAGACCTGGAGCCCCTCGAATAAGTGCGATCCAATACTAACCGCACTCAGTTTCGCACGCCAAGTTGGTTGAAGTCCTTCTCCACTTAGGTGCCCCCTTTTTTCCGCGGGCGTCAGTTCCGTTGTCTCACAGGTTCGGGGTTGAAGACTCTTCGGGCCGGAGCAAGTTGGTCATGTTCAATCCTCCCCGTAGGCTGTTAAGGGCCGTTCAATGGGACTTACAGAACCGAAAATCGTTGTCCATAGTTCTAGTTCTGAGGCAGTCAGCTGGAATTCCATCTATATCTAAGTGAGTCGAGCAAAGGGTTTGGATGCATCTGTTGTCAGTAACCTCGTTGAGGCTTTGATTGCTGCCATTAACCGTTTTGGATAGATCGCGTCAACAACCGCCGCCAAATCTACTCGAAGTTACCGCCATGACCGAAGAATGGTATTATTTTAGACCTGGGCTCCGAATGTGTCAGTGTAGCTCCAAAAAGGCTCGTCTTGGCTGTCTTGGGCTCCGGACGTCGCCGTTGGTCAATGTCTCGATCAGTTCTTCCGCCGTTCGAAATAAAGGAAAATGAAGCCAGGTACAGGCTTACAGACATGGTGATGACAGATGAGAATAGACGTTTGTTGACAGAAGCCATCTGCAGGCGCCAGTACTAGCATGAGATGCCATATGAACGTTTTGTAATCCCTGGGACCCGTCTCAGCAGTGATCTGCATCTGTCATTAACATCCAAAGGTGTTCGATGGGATTGATCTCCGGTGGATGGAGGGTTGCTTTTAGTTGTGACGAGGTGGTAACAAGGAGAGGCATCCTAACATTATGTGCAGTGTTACAGTCATTGTCATCATGAAAAACGTAATTTGACCCAATTTGGTGGCAGGCTGTTGCAAATTTCGCTTTTATTGATATATTTTGTAATCCGTGTGTCCTTCCCCGCTTGCAGTCATTCACACCAACATCATAATGTTAACCTCGCTGTGTTTCCCGGTTGTTTGGAGATAGACTTTTTTTAGATCTGTGTTTGCTTCTCGCCAAACTACTTGCTTTCCATCTTTGCTAAACAAATGGAATTTGCTATTCGTGGCTAAAAATTACAGACTAACAAAACTGTGAACTCATTATTATAACAAATTCAAACTATTTTGCCATAGACGTGTTTGCCCGTTGCCAAAGCTTTCCATACAATATCTAATGCAAGGAAAAGACCGACATATACCAATACCAATGTACATAGCTATAGCTAGATTTTAGAGTACTCAAATGAATTTCATAAGAAATCTGATGACTTTTGGGAAAATGTCATATATGTAGTCAAAAGCAAATTCATTGTCTTTGGGTCCAGTTTTGTGGCCGAAGGCAAATATAGCTAACAATTTAAAACTAAGTCTCAAACATGGCGAGCGATGTAGTATGGTGTGGGAGCTAATGGCGTGGGAAGTTTGGTATTTGCAGAAACAACTATGCACAAAAACGTCTACATTAGTGATGGGAACTATCGAATGAATTGCACTATCGATTGATAGTAATGATTTCTTCTATCGAATAGTTTCATTCAGTCATTCACCTACTGGGTCATTAACAACGTATGACCAGGATTTTGAGTGCGGGGGAGGGAAGGCTCCTTCGTTACCACATTACCCATTTTTGTTTTTTTTTTTAGGCAGAAGGTACATAGCATTTTGTAAGGATTTCCCAGGATGCCAAATCCTCGGTATATAAATACCACAAGAACCTAGAAATCGTTTTCCATCATAGAAGTGAACATATCGTTCATTGGACTCGATAGTCAAAATGCCAAACGAATGAAAAATTCATTCATTCATCTGACACCATTCGAAGATTTTTCCACCATTTAAGTGAACAATTCATTCATTCAGTGAAAAATCCAATCCATTTCCCATTTCGCAAATGAGTCGAATTATAACAATCTGCCATGCAAATATATTGGCAATGTTTGGATGCATACATAAAATTCTCGCTCAGAGCAGCTATAAAAACGATTCGATTCAGTCCAATCAGACATACTAGCAAAAACAATCGAATGTTTTTTGTTCATTCAATTGGATGAATGAACGATTTTCGACTATCGAATAAATGAATAGTTTGCAACTATTGAATAACTCGATAGTTTTTATTCGATAGTTCCCCTCACTAGTCTACATATACTTAAAGATAATTTTAAAGCTAGTGCAAATAAAATATCTTAATATGGCGACTTATTGTTGGTGCAGGCTGACGACCGGTAATCATTCATCCAGGGAGTGTTGCTCCATTCATTCACTCCCGTCGACCATCTCTGGGACATTTTTGAGACGAATCGCCGAGAAAATCAGATCACAAGCAGAAGTTGCTTAAGAAAACTAATTTTTGAGGAGTAGAATGGGATAACTCCCCCAAAAAGCTTCTGTCATCGATGAAAAGTCGGCTTACAGATCTCATCGTAAAAGGCCACAACAAGATTTTCCATTTTGTGCTATCAATATACTGTTACAAAACCATACCATGCGATGTATGGGCAGTGTTGTGATGTAGTATACGTCTCTAACTACAGCGAACGATCTGCCAACAAGTCTGCTCTTCTCTCGGTTTTGTAATACCCCCGCATAGTATATTAAGATACGCGTCTGTTCTTCCTATAAAGTTTTTTTTCCTTTAATAAAGCGCTTACATTTTTTCAAGATTTATTTCCAGCGAATAATCTATATTCAAAGCCTGATATCCAGATGAAGTCTTTCTCTAGTTTGACTTCAACTTACAAAACATCCATATCGCTTGTGCGGATAATTTTGTGTCTGCCTTTTCGCGTCAATATTTTTAAGGAAATTGTGAAAAATACCCTTAAAACTTTTTTCATTCAGACTGTGGTCTGCCACTGTCTATGGAAAATGCTGTGTCATATTCTTAGAATTGGAATATTGGAGGGGGTGGGAAGGTATCGCCTGATCGCCTATTGTGATTTCCCTCATTTAATTAACGCAAGAAGCCTGATTGAACTAGGCTCAAGACTAGGCATTCGCTTAGGCGTCGATGACGTGTCCTGACTAGGCAGTCACAGTGACACAGGATGTTCGTCTTCGTCACACATTCTGCAGGTGTCACCTAGAGTTAGGCACATGGTTTTTAGATGCCTGTTTATTCGACACTGGACACTGTGGGAAGGAATCCTGTACTTATACGAACCTGACTGCATGTGAGCCCGTTCTATTAAAAGTAGTAGTTGATAGGAGCTATTTGACCTGTCTGTTACCTACCATGTGTGTCCAGTAATGGTTGGCCATGTCCTTGAGCCAATTATTTATGGAGCAGAATGGTGGTTGCATCATGAAGGCCCCTTTTCTGGCTAGTAGGTCTGTTCTTGCATTTCCTGACAGCTGTGACTTGGTTTCAAATGAGGTGGTCTCTGTTTGTGTTGGCCAGATGGTATAACAGTTACAGGCGGTCCCACAGCAGCTTAGAGGTGACTTCGTAGCTTTTGGGAGGTAAAAGGGCAGCTTTGCTGACAAAGAGAATACAGATGTGCATGTTGCTGATAGCTCTGTCTATAGTTTCTCTGAGCTGTGAGTGTCCGTGCTGTGGTATAAACGGTTGTTGGTGCTAACTCTCTATACTCCTGCCATGGCACGCCTTCGTCTGTTTTGGAGCCTTATGTGTACCAGATGAGCAGCTCGTGGATAAAGTTGAGCCTGTTTTGCTCCCAGTTGTGTCGTAAAGGAAAAGTGATCAGGGTAGCAGTATTTTCACGGTTTCGAGCCTGTTAAGTTCGTTGAGAATGTCAGGGTGGATTAACCTGCGATTAGAGTCATCTTCTGTTGTCAGCTTGTAGGCATTAACCAAAACTGCTTTCTTTATTTTTAGATGGAGGGTGGGATGCTTGTGAAGACTTCCAGTGCCGCTGTAGGGGTTGCTGTCATTGGCCCTGTGATGCTGACAGTGCAGTTGTTTGTGTCAATGTCCAATGTAGAGTGAATGTGTGAAGAAACATCTCTTGGATATATTTGCATTCTATGTTAGACTTACTATACCTTCTGGGAATCTTTGGGTCTCGGGTTCTTACCCACCATTCTGTGGTATGTTCAAACCTTTTATATATTAGTGATTTAATATAATATATTTACTTATCAGGCGGACGAACCATGATGGGTCTGAGCCTAAGCAATTGCTGCCTTCCATTGGTGACGGTCCTGGGCACGCTGCTTCCAGTCATCAAGACCAAGCTGTCTTACATCCGCGATGACTTGGTCTCTGTACCGGAGGTTCGATCTTCCTCTCCTTCTCGAACCAGGAGGCTCGTATTCGAAGACCCTCTTTGCTGGAGCGTTGTTGTCCATTCGCTCGATGTGGCCGAGCCAGTGTAGTCGACGGATTTTTGCCTTCCGGACTACATCCATGTCCTTGTCGTAGAGTTCGTTCGCGGTTGTGTCTTCTCTTCCATTCGCCTTTCTCGCTGACGGGACCATATATCCGACGTAGAATTTTTCTTTCGAAGGCACCAAAAATCAGCTCTGCAGCCTTACTCAATGTCTAGCTCTCAGCTTCATAGAGCAGGACTGGCAGAATAGTTTGTTTGTAGAGCATGACTTTGGTCCTTCGAGTGAGGAGTTGCCCAGTTGTTTTGACAAACCGAAGTAGCATCGGTTGCCAAGGGCGACTCTTCGTCGGATCTCCACTACAATGTCATTCGTGGAGTTTACGTTTGCCTCGAGGTAGACAAACTCCTTTACTACCTCGAAATTGTAGCTGTCGATTGTGGCGTTTTGGCCTAGGTGGTGTGCGGCGGATCGTTTTTTGCTCGACAGCATATATTTTGTTTTGTCCTCGTTGACTCTTAGACCAGCTCGTTTCGCCTGTTCCTCAATTGCCGTGAAATCTTCGACTACGGCGCGTTGGGACCGCTCGATAATGTCGATGTCATCAGCGAATCCCAACAGCTGGACTGACTTTCATATAATATACACAGTCTTAACTATAAAATGCAGAAGTTACAAATAGGAATATAGAACGAGTTTTGGAAATACCAGCAGTAAAAAAATTACTACCACGTCCGAATTAGAGCTCGTCCGTCGCAGAGGGTTAAGTCAATTTTTATGCGCTCTTTAATACTAACTTTAAAACTACAGAGAACTAGCGTTCCTGTCAGATTATGTTGGAATGAACCAGTCCGACGTCGAGGGCACCTCTGTGTACGATTGACAGTTGGATGACAGCAGGATGACACCCTTCCTTTTTGATAGATTCTCCAGTGGTTTCTCCCAGTTGACTATTCCCACGAAGTAATTTACGACTCCGTGTTAAGAAAATACGACTCCTATAGGTTGCACGGATATGGCTCTTTTCAAAATTTATGAAAATTGCTCCAGTTTAATTTCCCATGATTATGTGTAAACTTGTCGATTTGTGGACATGAAATTGGCGGTCTTGAGAAGAAGACGGGTGTTTTTATATATTCGTGGACAAATATTCCTTGCATTGGATACAAATTAGTTCCCTCTGTAAGAAGACTTCAAATGATGCGCAATTGGAAGCGTTGACAGCGATATCGCGAATATTTCTGGCGCCAATCTTTACAGCCTAAGATCGAAGAGCTGTTTCTCTGCTGATCTCGTGGCTTGTCCCAACTGTAGGAATGTGGTCGACATGTCTCCAAACTTGCAATGAACCCAATCATTAGTTGAACTTATTATTAGACGCAGATGTTGCTTAAAAATTCCACTCTGCTCGAAGCCAGTGCTCCTCCGCACGACTATTAGCAGAACAATTTTCTATTGCCATCAAAGCCAGCCAAATTGGACTCATTAATGTTGACTCAACGATCATTTTCCAGAAACATTTACGTCAACTAACCTCAATGACTGTGCGCTTTGACATTCGGCCGAGTCCCTTTGAGGCTAGCCGATTCTAGCCGCGCACCCGACTGCCATATGTCACGACAAATGCACCATCAACGGATTCCATCACCAGTCGAGTGCTGATGTCTCGTTTCGCAATTCTCCATATCTGCCGACGATGACAGCCGACAGATGGCTCGAACGTCCGTCAAATGTCACTCAAAACAACGCCGATCTCGAGCCGAAAAGTCACGATCACCGCCGCATCATCCCACTCGACGGCATGGCAATAAAATGTAATCACATCACCTTTGCCGTGAAGAGGAATCCACTGCTTCGCGCATTAAGCGGCTCTAATTAAGGCGCAGACTCCGTATCGCGGGTACCCTTGTATCGATCGCGTCCTAATGAATTGCAAATGCGGTCCAGCCGATTGTTTATCATATCGCAGCCGAGCGGGCGACATGCCATAAAACCTGCCGTCATCCGCGGGCGATGTGGGTCTCGGCGAGACTCGCCGGTCGAGATCTTTGGGAAGCTTTACGATCGCACCGCTCTCGATCAGTCGCCGGACTTTATGAGCCAACCGGAACGTGTTCGACATTCCTTATTGATCGCAGCCCCCCGCGGTGGTGACAAATGCGCCGAGTGCTGTTTTGCTGCCGCCTCGAAACACCAGCGCAGGTTTGTTTTTGGCAAGCCGTTACGGCCGGCACATCGACTCCGGCGATTAGCAACGTGACGTGATCAACGAGCAGCACACACGGTTCGGGCCCGAAAGTGTCCGCTGACCGGATCCCAAATTTATTCACAGAGTTGTGGGTTTTTTCTCGTCTGAATTTCAATTCATTTGCCTTGGGATACATGCGACGCGGTTTTTGTGCTCTCGCGAGGTGGATGGGCGAGAGATCTTTTACGACCTTATAATCGCTGGTCCCGTATTGAGACGTTTCCTCTGTGTGCTGGGCGAGCTTGCTAAATGCCCGGGCTTACATCGGTTTTTACGACCGCCCATAAATGACAGAAAATATGCTTTTATTCACTTTTGATTTAGATGGTCCGCGGATAAGGGAGGCTTTATTAACTAATCTGCGTGTTGCTTGTCGCGCCAGATGGCCGAGAGCTTGTTTTCTGTCAGATGCGCGAACACATTTTCAGGTGGCATGATCTTTGATTGCCGCCATTGTGATGATGGGTTCGGTGCGCCCACGCGATCGGTGGAAAGGGTTTCACCGGCAGACAGAAACTCAGCGATTCAAAGGCGGGGTCAGCAGCGAGTTGTGTTCTCTGAGATGCCAGCGAATTATAATAAGCTGTTTATTCACGCGTTCTTCAAGAGATGCCACAAGATTTACGATGGAGCTTGCAGAGAATAAATACTTTTGATTGATGTGCAGCTCTGATCGCCTTTCGACGTACATAGACTTTGTCGGCCAACTCGGACTCTGATTAACCAACAACTGCAAGCGAAACTAAGTAGATGGCGGGTCTGCATCAATACAAGACAGACACCAATCTCGTCAGAATCAGAAGGATGACAATTCTTTCTTTTCCATCAGGGGGCCTACTATGTCAAACACGATATTAGTTCTGTTTACTACAACATTTATCTGAAGAAAGCTCAAAACCCACAATTCGCGATGTTCCAAAGAATGATATTGCCTTGAACGTCAGAAAGGCGCAATGAGGCGCGTAGTATTTTTTTTAGCAAGATTGGTTAGAAGCGAAGGAGTGTCTGTTCAAGAAAAAAACAGCAGCAGAGTTAAGTAGTTTAGCCACCTGAAAATGTGTTCGGCTCTTGGCTCCATATACCGTGAAACTTCTCTTAACGGACACCCCTGTGGAACGTGCGCCTCTACATAAGGGACATCCATGTGGGTTTAGCTGGAGAATTTTTTCTATAGCACAACTAAGACAATAAGTGCTGTATAGAGCAACTTTTTTGGTCCTTCAAGCCAGGTTAAGGCCAAAGTTGTTTCGGCAGACTGAGTTGAGGCGATTACCAAGGGCGATTAAGTCGCTGTACAGCCCGTACAGTTCATGGTAAGTGAAAGATGAGACGCAGAACTTTTCTCTCGAAAAGACCAAGGGCTTCTTCATCCGCTCTTGAGATAGTATAGGCTGCCGCGACATAGAGCTGGACACGGATGATCAAGGTATTATATAATGTTCGCTTGGTCCTTCGATAGATGTTTCGAAACAACGTTATTTTTTCGGTTGAAGCTTCTTTTTGGGCATGGTCTCCTATCACTCATAACTTGTGTACCCAATCAAATAAATTAATCCAGCTGACTGTCAAGCACCCGGCAAAGGTGCTTTTTGGGGATGCTTCTCAAAACAAGGATTTGGCAATTTGTTCATGTTTACAAATAAGAAGGCGTTAAGGCCATCTGCCCAAAGGTGGTTTAAAAGAAGGAATGAGAATTGGAAGAATACTGCAAGAAGATAATGACCCGAAACATCGCAATCGTTTGTGCAGTGCGTGGAAACCAGAAATGACGTCGATGTTTTAGATTGGCCATCACAGTCGCCGAATGTAGGACCCATTGAAATTGTTTGGGCATTCATGAGACTAAAGCTTTAAGGAAAAATAACTCGACAGTCAAACAACTATCACGAAAAATACGAGTTTTATGGAGATCAAAATTATGCTATAAGATCAGTAGAAAGCATGCCTCGAAGACTCCAGTTCTCTTAAATTTTTGTCGACGATCTTATTAAACACACTGTACTTCGTTTCGCCCTCATTCACCGCTAAGCCCATTTTCACTGCCACCAAACGCAAACGCTTCATCGACGTTTCACTCACGTCAATGCCGCCCGTGTATGCAATTGCGCGGAATTTTGGAAGATCGTGCGTCTTATGTTGGCATGTGAGTTATGCACGATCTTTTCCAGGACGATGTTGAAGAAATCACATGACAGTGCGTCGCCTTGCCTAAAATTATTTTTGACAGTGAAGGTCTCGGTGAGTTCGTTACCGACCTTGACATCACAGCAAGAATTCTCCATCCTCATCCTGCACAGCCAGACGAATTTGGCAGGAATGTCAAAACTAGACATGGCGTTGTATAGCTCGTCACTATGCACGCTGTCATATACGGCCTTAAAGTCGACAAATAGGTGGTGAGTGTCGATCTGCATCCCTTTGCTTTTTTTGAGGATGTGCCGTAATGTGAAGATATGATCGATGGTAGTCTTCGCAGGCTTGAAACCGCATAGAACCTATCAGATTGTTGACAAATGGTTTCAGGCGCACATACTAAAGAGCAGAGAACATCTCATAGGCGGTGGTTAGGAGACTTAACCCTCTATAGTTGACACTTTATCTCCTTTCTTGCGGATCTGCAGTAAGATGTCGTGGATTTCAAGTTTACCCCTAGGCAGACCAACTCTAATACTATATGAAATTGAAGCTATCGATTGTGATGTTCTACTTCAGCAAGGTTGTGACGGTTCTTGCTCTACTGCACTTCTGCTCAACTATCTACTTCTTCATTTTCTCACTAACCCTTATATCAGATTGTTTATCCTCTTCTGCAATTGCCGTGAATGTTTGTACGTACGGTATACGGCATGTTGTGAACGTGTTAAGGTTCGATGTCATCTTCATTATCGAACAGTTGGACTGGCTTGTACAACACAGTACCCTTCGTTTGCGATTTCCGAGAACCCCATAGGCAAAAGTTCATAGGACATCCACGAAAAATGATGATGTCCTTCAATAGCTTGTGAAGAATTTCCAATCTGTCGTGAGCTGTGGCTCGTAGCGCCGTTCTGTTGTCATATCATCCCATTCCTGCGAAGAAAAATTGGTGATCGTATAGTGCTCGCTGATGACGGTGATGGTCTGGCCAACGTCGTTTTCGAACAAGTATGGAGGCAGCGTCGTCACCTCATAAATAATAATAATAATGTGTATAGCCCGTAGAGGGCAAGAGTCTAGTTCCTCAGCAACCACTCGTGTTGTGCGTGCTATTGTTAACTGACGAGTGAAAGGGGCCTACAGTTTCATGCCAATTTTGAGAAGCTTTTTCTAGACAGAAAGTACTGAGCATTGTCAGTAACTCGAAATAAGTGAGGCCGTGAAAATTATTTTTGTCGCACATACCAGGGATCAAACCCTGGTATGACGCACATACCCCCAACGCCACGGGACGCTGCCTCGCCAGCCCGAAATCCACATCAAACAGTGGCGGGGTGCATTGGACGCTATAGGATCTCATGTGCCCATATACACACTTTTGGGCCTCATCTAATGGTGACCATAGAATAGGAAAAGTGCGAGGAGCGTTATTCTCTTTGGCTAGCGCTATAGTCCGGAGGTGGACCTGGGCCTCAGCCAACATGCCTCTCGATTTAGCACGGTCTTGTTCTAGTTGCTTCCACATACGCACGTTCGTCGTCTAACTGCGTGCGCAACCGGCGGCGTGGTTTTCCTTTACTGCGTTGTCCCTCGGGGTTGAAGTTGGCCCGGAACATTGTTGTCCATTCGCTTTATCGACATCGGCGACGATAGATTCGACCTCGCTTGGCCAGATCGATGTCGCTGTACAACCCGCACACTTCGTCGTTTAGTCTCTTCCTCCAAACACCATCAGTACAGTGGGCACCAAAAATAATTCGAAAGACTTTCCAAGAATATCCTCGTCCGCTCTAGTTAGTGTCAATGGTTCCAAGCAATACAGCAGAATTGGGACTAGGTCTTAGTAGGCATGTCTTGGTTCTTCGAGAGAGGGCCTTACTCTTCAGTGGCCTTCCAAGTTCAAGAACACAGCGGTTGGCCAGGATTGGCGAGGAGCGTTGCCTTAGAAAATACTTATTTTGTTAAACAATTTCATCATTTGCCTGTGTTGTTGAGCGCTATGGCCATCCATTGTGCTTTGTCAAAATCAAACTGACAGTGACAGCTAATTTGGCAGATGTATTGTACCTTCGAAAACTAGTGGTCATCAACTGTTCCGAAACCAAAATCAAATGGTTGCAGACCTATGGAAAGACTAATCATTGAAATCACTCAAACGAAACCCTTCAAAGTGGCCACGTTAGGTAACCTGTGGAAGACGGAAAAGACTAGCTTAATGATGTGGGACTGGCTTCCTTGGTGGCATGGCGATCTGTTTCCTAAGCCCCGAGCTTTAATTCAATGGAAATCGTGTGCCCTGTTGTGTCGAGGTAGATGAAGGCGGTATGTTCGAGCACCGATAAAAAGTAATCAGCTTAACTCTACCCATCTACTCCGACGTCTATTGTCGGTGTGTTGGCTAAAAATTCTGCTTACCATTTAGCGTTTTCGAGAGGTTTTGGACATGCGATCGATTGGTTCCACCTTGTTCCGAGGAAATCTTTTGTCATTTCTGAAGCAGTCTTCTCAAATTGTCCGAATCGCTTTTGAGGTTCCGATTGCGTGTCAAATTGCCCAGACTTTTCGGAGGACTTCGTGGTAGCCTTCCGCTCACTTGTTCCTCTCCAACCTACTCAACTTATGACCATCTTCGGAATTAAGTATAGAAATCAACCGATCACTGTCATCCCACTGAATCTTGAGATCGAGGTGATGCAGACTTTAATTTGGTCTCGCAGCTCTCATGAAAATCTCAACCTGGACATTCGAATGAAATCGTTAGAAGTCAAAACGAGGTGCAAAAGGACCCACAGCCAATCCAATTCACGTCGATCTACCTGCCGCCAAGGAGGCACCCTCCGACAAGCGAATAATTGCCCAGCCGTATCCACCTCAAGGAGTTGCTCATTAAATCCAATGGATGGCAAATATTTGTGAGAGGCGAATACCTTTTGATCCCGTCGCGCCAGGGCGCAGTCCTCGTCTAATTCCGTCTCTCCACTTCCCACGAAGAGACCAGATAATTACAGTAATCCCGCAGTTATTAGGGATTGTTAACTTCATATTAGAGCAGGCTCATCGCGGCCGGACATCGCAGCACAAGGACAACACAGGAAGTCGATTGTTTCGCGTGTGTAATGGGGCCCGTCGCAGCACATCCGTGAGAAGTTTCTGCTGTGTGAGAGCGCAGTAGCCGCGCCCTCGTTGATGTGACTAATGTGCGGTCGTCTGACATTTGCATAGGACGGCCTAATCTACTCTCGTCTGGACTCCAACAACGGGTTTCCATTCTGCGCTGGTTTTATGGGCGCATAACTTACACCACGCCGAAGCAGATCGGGTGGAGTGCTGCTCCAAGCGGGGCCACCGCACTGCCGATTCGAGGGCAGATTTCCCGCTGAGAAATTCAAGAAGTTATGAAAGGGTATCCGCCATTCATTTCGCAGTGGGAATTCAATTTTCTTACCGTAAATCATGCTTGAGAGGCACGCAGGCCAATAGGCCACCATCGACTGCGAATTGATTTATTCAAAGGCATTAAGATTTTAATGGGGGACAGAGAGACTTTGGGAAAATTCGGTTCTAATTATGGGCGATGTTCTGGGATGTGTTCGCTGTCTGGGTGGTTTATTAAATACTCTGGTAGGGAAGGCGACTTTGGGGCTTGGAATATTCTGTCCCCAGTGCGGACTAGAGTAATTCTGAAAAGGAACAACGAGCATTTAAATTTATCTCTGGACGCCGAAGAAACAGGTTACCGCGCTGGAGCAATCTGTATCGACCCCGCTGCATCTACTGTTTGTTGACTTCGTGCAGGTTTTGGATAGCTTGAATCGAGATGTAATGTGGTTGGTCTTGGGCGGACGAGGCAGGAAAACTTAAAGCTAGTGTCACGTCTTGTGCAACGCAAGTTGTCAGGGGAACTTGAGGTCTTAATTGGAGTTCGTCAAGAGTGCAAACTGTCACCACTATTGTTTCTGGTGGTAATCAGTGATGTACTCGCAGCAAGTTGAAAACTAAGGCATTCGAGGGACCATTGAATTTTCTTGCTAAGCACCTGTTTATCTAGACGCTGTTTGACTGCTGTTACATCGGGTAATGTGACTTCACTTGATGGCGCACAATCTTGTGCTGTGCCAAACAAAGAGGGGCTCAAGATAGATACAGAAAAAACCAAAGCCCTTAGCATTTCTAATAAAAGCGCTTGACTGGAAAGTATCAGACAACATTTCGAGAAAGTCAGCAGCTTTCTATACCTAGGCGGTGTGGTCTCAGCGAACCACGGTGGCTACGAGCTTAATGTGTGAAAAAGAATTGGGAAGGTTAAAGCTACGTTCGGAATACTTAGCACGATCAGGGAGAGTAATGTAATCAGCACGAGGACCAAATAACGACGATCAAACATAGAATCAGTGCTGCTTTATGGAAACAGTACCTGCAAATGCAAACAGCGTGAGCGTCTTGGGTGTCGATCAAAATTTGCGCGTAATTGCTTGAACTATGCACAAATGTGATCTGCAAGAATGTGTGCTATTGTCGCCTTCGAAACATATTGTACTCAGACATCAACTTAAAACTTCAGAGAAAAGCTTCTTCGTGGCTCGCTTCTATGACTATTGACAAATAAAACATTCTCGAAATGTGAAGCTGTCAATAAGAGCGTAGTGTGGGGAGCTAAAGACGCCCACGAGCACGAGCGTTCCACTCAAAAGAAATCCAAATGCCATCCAATTTTTCGCCATCGAATACCTAGTTAGAACTTTTGGCCAAGCGAGTACCTCGAAACCGTCATGTTTTTCACCCTTTCACGACTTGTAATTCCTAAAACAGAACAAGCAAATCTTATCCCGACAGATTGTATTCGCAATTTTAATCTTTTGGTCATTATACAAACATATCGCGTGCATTGAACAGGCGGTTTTGTAAATTCCATAACATATGTCTTCTGGAGAAAGAAAGCCGTCGGTTTTACGGCTGCCGAGACGAAAGCCACACTGTCCACCGGCCACCATAGCTCTAGAACCTGCCTTTACAACTTTATGGTAGATTTTCCTTATAAGGGATATGGCCCAGCGAAGGCAGCAGTCTCTTTTGTCACCCGTTTTGAAAGCAGCAATGTATGTGAAAACGTTATTAAAAGTGGACTCTTTCCAAATCGAACTCTCTCTAACTTCAGTTTTTTTATTCTTCTCAGTTTTGATACAAAAAACCATCCTCTGTCAATCCAAAGAAAATTCAACTTAGTCCGCTCTATAAAAAGGGTGATTTTTTAAAAGCTATAGGAATTTTCAGAATTCAGAAAAATGCATAAAATCTTTATTTGAATCGACAGTACGGTCCATATAATTTAATGTTTGAAGATTATTTCATGCAAATGTTGACCTTGACTGCGCCTCAAATGGTCGATCCGCTTAGTCCAATTTTGGCATACTCTTTCCAACATTTCGGCAGGTGTCTCACGAATAAATGCTTCAATGTTGTCTTCCAATGCGTCAATTGAAGTGGGCTTGTCTGTATAGACTTGAGCTTTAACATAGCCCCACAAAAAAAAGTCTAAAGGCGTTAAATCGCACGATCTAGGCGGCCAATTGACCGGTCCCAAACGTGAAATAAAATGTTCACCGAACTCGCCTCTCAATAAGTCCATTGTTGCTCGTGCTGTGTGGCATGTGGCACCGTCTTGTTGAAACCACATGTCATGCAAGTCAAGCTCTTGTATTTTGGGCAACAAAAAGTTGTATAACATCTCACGGTGGAGCTCACCATTCACAGTTAAATTACGATTCGCATCCAGCCCATAAGCCGCACCAAACTGTGATTTTTTGTGGATACATTGGTAGCTCTTGCAATGCTTCTGGCTGATATTCACTCCAAAATCGACAATTCTGCTAATTTACCTACCCATTGAGCCAAAAATGAGCTTCGTCGCTAAACACAAAGAACAACAAAAAGCGCGCGATGAACTTTCTTAACAGAGCACGCATTTTGATAATAAAATTCAAAAATTTGCAAGCGTTGTTTGTTTTTAAGACGATTCATGGTTAAATTATAGACCAAACTGAAGATGTTTGACAGTGAAACAAAACACAAACCTGAGTCAGCTGCTTAAACCAGTGTTGCCAAAAAGATAATAGCTAAAAAATCACCCTTAAGGTACGATCGCTGATCTGTGCGATATAAATCATTTTCTCGGTAACTCCTCTTTCGAGTCACTGGTATTACTCAAAGGGTATTTCCTGGTGACCTCGACGTCGTAGGTTCGATTCCTGCTCTGTGCGACGAAAACAATTTTCACGACCCCACCTTGAGTCACTGACAATGCTCAAAGAGTATTTCCTGTCTAGAAAAAGCTTCTCAAACAAAGCCACTCGGATTCGGCATTAAACTGTAGGTCCCTTCCACTCGTGAGAGAACAATAGCACGCACAACACGAGTGGTTGCTGAGAAGCTAGGCCCTGGCCCTTTGCGGGCTGTAGCGCCACCCATATTATTATTATTTCCTGACAAGAAAAAGCTTCTTACATTTGGCCATTCGAAGGCAGCATAACACTCTAGGTCCATTCCACGCGTGAGAGCTTCTTTTTCTTTCAAGGAAACCTACTCCTCGGTATATAAATATCATAAATAAGCAAATCACAAGAACCTGAAAACCTTTTTCTATCATACAAATGAACGAATCATTCGTTCAGTGAAAAAACCATTCGAACTCATTTCCCAACTGAGTCGAACTATCGACTCGAACCAAACCATATACGTGAACAAAGTTCTCTCTCAAAACATACAAATTCTCGCTCAGAGAAGCTACAAAACCCATTTGACTCAATCCCACCAGCTATACAAGTAAAATCAAATGAATATTTTTTTCGTTCAATTGGATGAATGAATGATTTTCGACTATCGAATAAATTAATAGTGTGCAACTATCGAATAACTCGATCGTTTTTATTCGATAGTTCCCATCACTAATATAGAGGCCTTATACAAAGGCGCCCTGGACAGAATGAGTTCCAGTTTTTAAATATTGATGTTTATGGTGGCATTAATAAACAGTAGTCACCCGAATCGAAAGTGGTATTGCGCTGTAGTCATCTGCTGACACAGTTACGTTATGAAGGGATCTTATGGGGCTTAAGTAAAAGCTGTACGAATTAATGGCGCACTGTTGGAAATCAGTTTTTACTTGTCATTCATGACGACGTTCCTTTTACGCGTCAGTAGTAACTACATTTGTACCTACTGTCTAACACAGCTGGGGCTTACTAATACCTAGCTCCTTGAACTTGTAGAAAATCATTCTAACCGTCCAATGTTAAATTCCTTCACCAAGTTAATTAAGCATTGTTCATGATCACAACAATTATCGAATAAGGACGTCTCCTGCACTTGGCAACCGTCACAAAGTATCGCCTTACAAACATTTCTAACCTTAGGAGCTTCCATTCAGCTGAGAAATCGACAAAACTCCTCAGACCGATTCCTGTGAAAAAGAACATTGTCATAACTCAACAGCCTTGATGTTAAAAGAATGGACACACAGTGACCGGTTGTCTCTGAAAACGAAAATAATCCCCGCCAAGCGCGAATTCTTGTTCCACATTTAATTAGCTTGTCATCGAAAATGTCACTCGCTTCAGAGGAATCCGCTATGCAAATGTCCCCGCCATCACTTTCCGCCGACAAATGCCACGACAAATACTTCTCAAACCGATAACTCTTCCAGAAATGGAGGTCATCACCAGCTACCAGACCGTCTGAATTTAGCACAGCGTGTTTATTTTCACTCGTTGATCGTTGGCGGGCGTAAATAAATTTAATTTTCGGACTCCCGCTTGTCTCATCAATTCCCGCCGCCTTTGCGCTAAATCATTTCTGTCAGCGGCTGCTTCGCGTGCAATCTCTATCCCATGGCACTGTCGTCAGCGGCAGCCCTTATAAAACCCACCGAACACTCGTTATCGCCCATCGCGCGCATAAACATTCCCCCGGCCAGTGCAACAAAGTTGCACCCGCGATGCATAATTCCCATCTAAGGCGCGACGTGGTCATTTGCGTATCATCTCCCCGAAACAGCGGAGACCTTCTCGCCGTGCAGCAGCAGCACTGACCCCGTGCATACAAATGCCAAAACGTCGTCCAGATACAATCACCGCGCAGTCGGCCGGTCCCAGCCGCGCAGCCAGCAAGTGGACAATTGCACCAACCGGCGACTTAGATAATTGAATGGACACGAATGAGACGATCAAAGCGAAGAGGGCAAAAAACAAAGCAAACCATCAGATACACACTCGATTTCGGCCGTGTTTTGTGGAACAAACCGTTCCGATGCCACGGCGGGCCGCCATAACCTGTCTTCGGGCGCTGCGCAACCACCTGGAATTGGAACTGCGCACGGATTTCAGGTTTGTGCTGTCTCGCTCTGCGCCGCGATCCGATGGCGCACACACGGCTCCAAGTGCCCAACGCCAGTCAGTTAACGACGAACCCTTGTTACGGTCAAACGAATCTGCGCGTCGCGTCCGTGTACCGTGTGTGAGTGCTGCCAACAGACCGACCGACCGACTCAACAGGTGGATACTGCATTGAATTTGCGAGTGTGTCTCTTGGCGTGTTTTATTTTCGTGAATAATTAGAAGTGCCCTTTGGAGCCCACAGCTGCGCAGCTCTGCTCGATCTGCATTCGTCTGCAGTCCGCGACCTCGTTCACCGATCGGGAATAGGAGCAAGAAAGGCACGTACAATCGAGGTCAACAATGTTTTCCGTGATCGCTGTCGTCGTCGATGGTGTTGCTGTCGCCTAAGCGCGCTGCAGCCCGCGCGTCTCGTGTGTGTGTGCCGTGTGTTCTGAATTGAGAAAATAAACCACCATCGTCCGTGGCTACAAAAGGAAGTGTGGTGATTGGCTTTAATTTTTTTTCCACCGAAAAGGGATCACGTTCTCATGCGCGTCCTACCTGAGTGATTGATTCCGTACCTTCGACCAGGTCAGCACAACAAGTGGATACAAGGGTGTTGTGGCCGGTTTCCCTCGCTCTCTCGAGTGCACGGAGATTTGTGTAACCCGATCAAACGAAAAAGGGTCCAGTGAATAAGTGAAAAAAAAATCGTGTGTTTTTTGTAAAAGAAAAAGGAGGCAAAAGAGAAAGGATTTGTCTTCGACAGATTTACAAGTGGTTTGACGGGTAGTCCCTGTGCGCTGTCACCGCCGCTTCTGTGCTACACACGTGAATACCCTTCCAAGGATTATCGCCGCACGAATCTGGGTGAATTATCTCGGACGAGTAGTTGGATTAAGTGCGCAGTTCATCAACTGAATCTGGTGAGTGGATTTTGTTTTTTCGCGAACAAGTGACAAGATCTGGATAGGCTCTGACTATGATCTATGACCGTCCTCCGTTCACCACTTGAACGTGCGCGGGTATCGGTGTACTCGGCCACTTCACAGAAGTTGATTTGACCCAAAAAAGAGGGAACAAAAATAGTGTTCAAGTGCCGAGATGAATATAAATTTCTTTCGCTTTTTTTTTCATTTTTTAATTAAACTCCGTGCTGTGATTCATGTGGATGCTGGGGGAATAACTTTTCTGGAATGAGGCTCTCGGTGTCTCGGAACGGGGGCAATGATGTAAAGGTTTCGTAAGACGGCGCATGGAGATGCTGGGATGAGGTTCTCTTGAAACGCTTCCATCATCCACGATGACTAGCTAGGTGGCTTTAGAAAGTTCTGTGCGTCTTGCGCGGCAAAAGTGTTTCTTAAGAGGTGTGTGGGTAATAAACCATGTGCGGGCATTTTGAAAAGAAAAAAAATATCGTGAGTGCTGCTGGTGACGAAGATTTATAGTCCTTGGCGATGCCGGATGTGTGTGAACATGATTTTAAATTCCCCTTGGACATGGGGCTGGGAATTCAGATGAATGAGCTTTGAGCGAAAGTCAGCGAGGCGGGTGACCGAGTTTGGCATTGATGAAGGAACGATCTCAGGATTCACACTAATTCTGTGCTTGGGTAGAGATCTGTCATCCGCGCCTCTCGCTGCTGCAAAATATGGTCTGCAGCATATTCCACAATTGGCGATTGTCCCATGGCACTACTAAAGAGGACAGTATGATCAGGCAGTCGCTGTGATCGGGATCATCACTGGAACCCACGCCTGTAAACTGAGTCTGCGCTACAGCGGCAAAGAAATTATTTGGCCGTAGTGCAGTGTAGACTGCTTCCGAACAAAGTCGCCGAAGGATTTGTGTACATGGTCTAGGACTGGACTAAGCCATATTAACGTCAGCCATATTCACCGCTGCTGAAAGACACTAAGTGGTCTGTGGAGTGAAATCGATTCGAAATAATGTGTGATTGCTGCTCATTGGCTGCCACTCTAACGTCGCTTAGCTTAGGATCAAGGAAAGTACACCTAGTTCAGTGTTGCGAACCATGAATGAATCCTTATGCGATCGCTTCTTACGTTGGACTAATGGAGACTTACGTTGGACATGAATGTTATTAAATCATACAAAAGTAAACCTTGCGACATGATACTTGAAACAAGTTAGTTCCAAAATAAGAGTTTCAACTAAGAACTAAGAAATCAATTTCAAACTGGAAGCCAATGGATGTGCATCAGTTGAATCCTGTTGAATAGAATAGAGTGAGCTTCATAATGCTCTCAGATGTGGAAAATCAGTGTCAATTCAGTGTTCCCTTGGTGCCAGTTTCGCATATAAAGTGATTTTCAAACGTATTTGCTTCAAGACAGACAGACAAGACAGATTTGCTAGACAGTCGTTTCTCGTCATTTTATCCCAGGAATGACATTTTTTCAACAGTTAAGTCAGTTTTTCTTGGTTCGGTTTATCTTCTTAAGCCAAGGCCATCTGACCTTAGCCTTTAAAGGGCCACTGGTCCATTTTGAGCACGCATTCTTTGAGCAAAAAGTTTGTCCAACAATAACATTCTATCACGGCAGTGGCCATTTGTCATAAGAAATTTGGCCATAGGCATGAAAACCTGGTTTTGCTGAACTGGCTGGTTTGCCTGAACGTTGCTCCTCTGCCACTGAAGTATGCACGGCTGGACACAATAGGCCACTTGCAAAAAGACCTGGCTGCGACACACGAATTGTTTGCCGGAAATGTCAAATTCATTTGTGCACATATATAAGTTCTGTCGGGTCTGCCTCAAGGCAGTCATTTGGGGCCTCTCCATTTTGATATATTTGTTAATGACATCCCGTACTCCTTGCAGTTTTCTAATTGTTTAATGTTCGCAGATGATATGAAAATATTTTCACAAATTACTACAATTACTGATTGCTTACATCTTCAAAAGGACATAAATTCTATTTTTGAATGGTGCATGTACAATCATCTGGAGTTAAATATTTCCAAGTGTAAGATTTTTAGTGCTTTCCGCTCATTATCACGAATTTCGTTTGATTATAGTCTTGGTAATCCTTTATTTTTTATAAGTAATCCCCATACTGGAATACTGCAGGATTGAAAACATTCAAAAAATGTATAGATGTGCTGTCTTCTTTCTTCTTCTTCTTCGTGTGGCGCTGCAGTCCGGGGTGAACCTGGGCCTTGGTCAACAATCCTCTCCAGCTGGCACGATCCTTA
The DNA here is from genome assembly GCA_916610145.1 of Eristalis arbustorum. Classification (NCBI taxonomy): domain Eukaryota; kingdom Metazoa; phylum Arthropoda; class Insecta; order Diptera; family Syrphidae; genus Eristalis; species Eristalis arbustorum. Next base: position 10,733,861 of record OU744316.1, on the reverse strand, counting down.
GCCAGCTGCCTCCAATTTCGCACTCCAAGTTGGTTGAGGTCCTTCTCCACTTGAGTGCGCCATCGGGTTCGGTCGTCCTCTATTGCGTTGTCCCACTGGTTCGGAGTCGAAGACTCTTCGGGCTGGAGCAGTGTTGTCCATGCGCTCAACATGGCCTAGCCATCTTAGGCGTTGAATCCGTAGATGACTGACTAGACTCATGTCGCTGTACAGCCTGTACAGTTCGTGATTGAATCTTCTCCTCCAGAAACCTTCAACGCAAACAGGACCAAAGATTGGTCGCAGAACTGTTATCTAGAAGATACCAAGGGGTTCTTCCGCTCTTGATTTAGTCCAGGCTTCCGCGCCATATAGCAAGACTGTGACGGTCAAGGTCTTATATAATGTAAGCTTGGTCTTTCGAGAGAGGGCTCTACTACTGAATTGCCTCTTGAGCCCACAGAAACAGCGGTTGGTAAGAGTTATTCTGCGTTTAATCTCGGTACTGATGTTGTTCGCACTATAAAATTGGAAGCCAGGGTAGATGAAGTCCTTTACTACCTCGAAGTTGTAGCTGCCTATGGTGACGTTCTGACCGAGTCGTTGATGTTGTGTGTCCTTTCTTGAAGACACCATATTCACTTTGTTTTGCCCTCATTCACCGCTAAACCCATTTTTGCCGCCTCCGTTTCAATACAAAAAGAATTACAGAAAGAATTTTATTTTATTAAGCTGAAAAGCTTAAAGCTGAAACAAAGTTGTAGAAACTACAAACAATGAAAATGCGGAACAAATTAAGAAGAATTCTGGTATGATTCATGAACTAAAATGCTTCAATCAATAAATTCTGTTGGATTCAAATTAAGTACGAAAAAAAGTCTTTCAGTAATCGATAAATACGTTGTGTTAAAATGGCAATACAATATAATTCAAGTGAATTGTGTTATTTTTTATTAAGCTTTGTTATTTTATTTCATTGTCATAACATTGGTATGAACTGTGAATAATTCAAGTTAAAGACCAAATCATATTACACGCGTCTTGTTTCAACGATTATCAAATATGTGGACGGCAAAATATTTGAATTCGAATGAAAAGTGTCAATGATCAATGCATTCCAAAATGCTTCCAATGATATGAACATATCTTCTGAACACAATCAGTTATAAAGGGTGCCTACATTTTCAGCCCGATGTTGATTCTGAATAAAACAAAAATTATTTATGAAATTATTGTCATTTCTTTTTATTATGATAATATTGGTACAATTATGTATTAAACAAAATATAGGCCAAATGGCAGCCGCGACCTCGACGGCACAACTCCATCCGATGGTCCAATTTTTCGATGACGCTGAAACATAATTGAGGTTCTGTGTCGTTCATGTGCCAAATTATCTCATCCTTTAGCTCTTGAATTGTTGCTGGCTTATCGACGTACACCTTTTCTTTCAAATCACATTTCACATCTCCTACAGACTCGGTTTGCTCAAATTTTTGCACGATTTTTCCGATTGGCCGCACATTTGGACGATTAAATTGACCGAAAAAATGCAGGCACGATATGCATTTTGATTTGAACGCCCTTTTTTATAATAAGCCTGAATAACTTTGATAACGCTTTGCTCGATTGTGTACCTTTAATAATAATAATAATAATAATAATAATAATATGGGTGGCGCTACAGCCCATAAAGGGCCAGGGCCTAGTTTCTCAGCAACCACTCGTGTTGTGCGTGCTATTGTTCTCTCACGAGTGGAAGGGACCTACAGTTTTATGCCGAATCTGAAAGCCAAAGTTTGAAAAGCTTTTTCTAAACATGAAATACTCTTTGAGCATTGTCAGTAACTCGAAGGAGGTGGGGTCGTGCAAATTATTTGTATCACTCAGAGATGGAATCGAACCTACGACGTCTAGGTTGGGGTCGACGCACATACCCACAACGCCACGGGCCACCACCGATTGTGTACCTTTCCATGGTTCAAATTGAGTTAGTCTGAAATTGAGAAATGTCAAATGAAATGCAGAAAAACCTGACGTTTAGGTGTGGTTCACATTCAACATCGGCCCTTAAAATTGAACCACCCTTTATAAGCTTCTCCTCTTTTTGGTGGCATAAACTAGTGCTCTTATTATTTTGGATTGGTAGCATTTTAGCTGTTAGCGGCTCTCATGTATTCACAGACGCTACAAAAACAACAAGCTGTTCAAATGGGGTTCGTGGCAAGAGACGATGGTGTTTAATATCTTTCTTAGTTGATTTATGTGTTGCATGAACGTGCACACAACCAGAGATGCTCCATCGATGAATTGTGATCAAAATGTTGTTTTTAAAATCTTTATACAACTTTCTTCGAGAAAAATTCAATCAAAAAAATACACACAACAAATACACCTTATGTCCAGCGTGCTGAATTGAACACACAACTTCTTGAAGTCACATGTCACATACCCAGGTGGGTTATATGAAATGTCTTAGAACAAGAGTCGTTCAGAATTGTCTCCTTTACGGCATATAGTTTCTTTTCCCGAAAGGTTCCTTAAAGGGTTAAGATGTATAATTTTTTTTGAAAAATGAATGCGAAAAAACTGCGTTTGTCTCTCCTAGTGGACATCCCTCATAAAAGGACAAATTTCTTGGTACCGTCAATGTCCACTTATGACAGAGTTCACTGTACACGATATCTTCCGAATTTCTAAAAAAATGTTATACCAATATCAGAATCCAAGCTAACCTTTGTTTTCGTTGATAACAGTCTTATGGTAAAAATCTCTCATTGTCGCTTTGATTTGCCGTGATTGGATGAAATTCACGAAATTCAACATTATTTGATCAAGGGAAAATCCACAAATTTCTGTACTATCTGTTCCTAAACAAAAGGCACCTAATGTCCTAAACCAGAACAAGATGAATATATCTATGAAAATTAATCTAAGTCTGCAATGCAGTTTATGACATTGAAATTATTTAATAACGCGCGTACCGCGTTACGCTTGTTTTGCTCTTCTTAGCTGTATCAATTATAATTCCTTATATAGCCCACATTTTCAACACCATAATCATGACATCGACGTTTCCCCAACAATGGAAAATAGCAAAAATAGTCCCAGTTCCTAAGAAAACAAGCCCGCCTGAGTATCGGAAGATTGCTATTCTCTCGTTTTTGTCAAAAGTGTTTGAGTCTATTGTCAGTCGAGCGATTAAAGATCACATTGAAGGACAAAATTTAATAAACCCAATGCAATCAGGATTTCGTAAAGGACATAGCTGTGTTACAGCCTTACTAAAAGTAACAGACGATATACGAAAAGCCATTGACGAAGATAAGACAACATTACTAGCTTTACTTGACTTTTCGAAAGCATTCGACAGTGTTAACCCGTATATACTTTGTCACAAACTGTCCACCCAATTTAACTTCTGTAATCCTACTAACAAGTTAATTTCTTCATACCTTACTAACCGGACTCAAACTGTTTTATATAACTCAAAACTGTCGTCCTTTTGCAATGTGCACAAGGGAGTACCCCAAGGTTCTATTCTCGGTCCGTTATTGTTTTCAATGTTCATTAATGATCTTCCTAAAGTTTAGTCTTATTGCAATTTCCACATATATGCAGATGATATTCAAATCTATCTAAGTTTTCCTCTAGGTATGATTGAAGATTCAGCCGCTAAGTTAAGCGAGGATATGAGTTCGATTACGAAATGGGCTGAAGAAAATGCTCTCATGGTCAATCCTGACAAAACCAAAGTCATTCCATTCTCCAAACACCATCCCCCCCTTCCTAACTTTCCTCCCATAGAATTAAACTCTGTTGTCGTCGAATATGTTACCTGTGTAAAAAATCTTGGCATAATGTGTAATAGTGAACTAGCATGGACTGACCATATAGACAGTATAGTGTCGAAGGTGTATGCGTCCCTTAGAGGTCTGTCTATTAGCAAATTTATACTCCCTATTAATGTCAAACTAAAACTCGCCAAAGCACTCATAGTGCCTATGTTAACCTACGGGTGCGAGTTGTTCGCTGACTGTGATCATGTCTCAATGCAAAAATTGCTAAAAGCAATCAACGCGACGGCACGGTACGTTTTTAACCTTCGAAGATTTGATCATGTCTCGGAACAACGCCGGCTTCTCCTCGGATGTGAATTAGAAGCATTTTTGAAATACAGATCATGCATACTAATCTTTAAAATCATTCATTATAAACAACCTGACTATCTTTATGAAAAAATAACTCTCTGTCGTACAAGTCGTAATATAACGTTGAAACCTTCAGTTCATACATGTTTAACATCACGCAGGCAGTTTTTCATTCATGCTGTACACCTGTGGAATCATCTACCTCCACAGGTACGGTCAAAGACCGAGTACAGACAATTTTGCTCCGCTTGTTTTTCACACCTCTCCAATACGCACTGAAATAATACCCACAATTTAAATCTTAATTTTTGTATCAGTAAATTCATATACTAAGCTAAATTTTAAAAAATCTGCAAAACTCTTAAATTCAATTTTGAAATATGTTATTATCACTCATGAATTCAAACGATGTTATATTTTAAGGCCTGTACAATAAAAGAATATTGTATTCTTAATGTACAGAGATTATAAAGAAATAATAAAGAAATAATAAATGAAATGAAATCATTGCCCAAAATAGTTCAAGTAGAATAGAAAAATGTATTACACATGAAATGCATTCTGGTATATTTGTAAAAGCAGGATTAGCTGTCATTGAACAGAAGAGTAAGGCCTTGTAGACGACTTACAGAAATTTAACGTGCCTAGAACCCCTTGAGTAGTTTGCCTGAGCAGTGCAAGATGTACAGCACAATTAAAGAAAAGCTTTCCTAGAGACTATGATTTGTTGGTGGTTTATGCAAAGGATTTTTAAATCGTTGCTTTTTGCGCAAGAAAAACTATTGAAAAAATGATGTGAATTAATGCAACACTATCCTACACTTTACCGCAAATTCGTGTAAATGCTATCACTAGCCAAAGGTGAACAAAGAATCGAATCGAACATAATTCGACAAAATCTCAAAGAACACCGAAACACTAGTTCCTCAGAGGCAAGGTACGAACAGGGTTTGTGTACACCTTTTTTCGCATTTCCGAATTCCCTTAAAAATCGCAACAGCTCAAGCTCCCCAATTCAAATCGAAATTGTTGAAAGAAACTTCTCGATGACTTGGACCACACCATGTACACCACAGCTTACCATCCACAAGCTAATGGAATGGTCGATAGAAACTTCAATGAAACCAAGATTTTACACTATGCATTCGAGTTACAATCACCCTCCTAGGCATTCGAAGGAGATTTAAATTTCTGGCTAGCAGATTCAATGGTCTTCGATAGTAAAGATCATAAAAGCTTAGTCTTCGAAGACGTCTTCTTCTTTGGCACGCTACAGTCCGAGTTGGCAGGCAGTCCATCGGCACCAGCAGCCTTATTGGACTTGAGTTTGGCGATTGCTGCCGTCTTCACTCTGGAAGTTAGGGTGGGATTCTTGTCCATCATCGCCTATATTGGATGGGTTATTCTGCTTGACAGCGGTAATGTCGTCGTTCTCGCCGTTATACAGTCTGCAGAAGTGGTCTTTCCAGATTCCCAGCGCTGACTGTAATTCTACTACAAGGTGCCCATTCTTGTCCTTGCAGGCTTCCGTTCGGTTTTTTTGAAGTCTTCGAACACTACACGGAAAATAAAGAGTGAATGTGACGACTACACAGCAATCTGCGGCCAACAGCTATTTCCTTTTAAAGACCTCTGTTTTACGTTAATTGTGATGTTGTTGAGGGTTCCGATTTATTACATTAATTAACTGCTAAATCACTTAATATGCTTCCCACTGACATCCCTCGCTTCATTCCAGCTTAAAAAAAACTCTAGAACAGGATCATTTAAGCCAAGTTTATAGTCTCCCACAAATGTGAGCAGGAATCGCAAAGGGAAGGCATCTACACAAGTGAACATGTTTCTGCTCACCCACATCCCAGCACACGAATTCCGTTCAGGACTTAATTACCTTGCGGCTCATAAAATCGTTTCCTACAAGCAACCTGAACAAGTTCCAGGGCATAAAAGCGAACCCGAACCAAGCCACAAACCGCATTTCGATTGCAAAAAAAAACCAGACAGCAAAAAATCAATTTATTCCTCCACACATCGCAGGCGTGGGTGTAACAAAACATTTTTTTTCGGAGGCTAGACATTCGTATGTGAACAAAATCACAGGCACAAGCAATCACCAGCATCACCGCGAGCTACAATTGATTCAACGAAAAGCAACTCAAGTCCGTCGGCAACAAATGGTCACGCAATGTACACTTTTTTGTACACACATTCTTTGTTTTGCCATTGTTGGCTTATAATTGTGCTCAGGCCTTTCTAATGTCATTGATCGAGCGCGGTTGCGGGGGAGAATCTTAAAGATGCCGCAACGGTAAAGCTGATCAGGTTGGGTTGGGTAGCGACGATCGCCTTAACTGATTCACGTGTGGTTGATGTTTTGGATTTACGACGGCAGCTGCCAGCTGGTGGATGCGCGAGAAGACATCTGTGGTCAAATGGAGATAGCTGAGTCATCCTTGTTGCCTTGACATCATGCAAGTGCTCGGTGGGACTGGTTCTGGGGCTGGTTTCGCGTGAGTGGTTCCAGTTTGCGAAAGTGAATGTGTGCTCAGAGATAGTCGCGCAGAAATGGCAATCGGATACGAAATCAATTTTTGCTCAATTTATCGATGCCATAGCGTTCATTCATTGGCTATGATTATGCACACGGGATGGTCAATAAAATCATGCTAATGGGCGAACCGCGGAGATTTGCCAAAACGATACGCGATCGAGGCAGAGACGATCCCCACACTTGGACAAAAGAGTTGGTGTGCGAACTCGTTGGCTTGTAAAATGGATCGAATTCGCTAAACGGCGATTAATTGCTCCATCGGCTACACGAATTTGTTTTAATTTAGAAACCTCATCTGCCCGGTCGGACAGGGCCCATGTATCGTGACGCGAACCGGTTTTTATTTGCGGATTACTGGCGAGTGGGCACAAGCCAGGGTTCAGTCGGCGACGACGCAGGTAGGAACAACAACCAAATTCCAAGGTCGAGAGAATGGTCCGATTGAATAAGCTGTGCCATTATGTAACCACCGCGCGGACGAAAACAGAACAGACTGTGGATCGAACTTCAGAACGAACTTGTTCTTCCACCGCTGGTCTGCCTTACAACGCGGCTATCGAAATCGGAAAGAACGTGCGTCGCCTTGTAACAAACCACATTCCACCTGAATCCGCTTCTGCGACACGTCACATCACTGAGTGGCGACTATTTGTCTGCCGTCTCGGGGTGATAAATATTTATGAGCATTGCCCAACCAAACGTTGCATCCACTCCAGCGATTCATTGGCCAACCACCGCGCGCCAGCAAAAGCAGACCCAAACTATCGATGCCAATAGGTCATGTGATGCACGCACAAAAACCGACTCGCATCAGATGATCATCTCCGAGAGGCGCATGCAGCCAGATGCACCGCAGCTGCGATCGAAATCGATTACTTTACACCTATTTCGCGGGGTTTCTGTTGCGCAATTCAAATGATCTGTCAGATGCACTCGACGCTGTGCCACGGTTAATTGATTGAAGTGAGATCGGCTGTGTGGTCTACTTCACGGTTGAAAAGGGCTCGAAATGCAAACGATACTCGTTCGCGCCCTTGATGTGTCCCAGCAAGTTCATTAACTCTTACCTGTCGCAGAGTCGCTGTCGGAAAAGGGTGCAGACTGGGCTGAGCGATTACGACACGTCATGATTTTGATCACATGCCAAGCACGTTTATGGCATGATTTATGGTCGTGACTTTCAGTGGATGGTGCAAGGTGGCCGCTGTCGAAAAGGGCGCGAGGTGTGGCATGACGTAACCTTGGAACTTTGCTCTGGGGTATGTGTTTTTTTTTTTTTGGGACAAGAGTGTGCCGTGTGATAGTGAATGGGTTTAATGCCTGTTCACCTTCGCTGAGTGTTGACGCAGTTGTCTGAGGCTCATAGGCACTTGGTCTAGAGTGGAATTTGGTGTAAAATCCAATAAGGAGTAGATCTCGCTCATTTTAGTGATTGGTCTCTAATTGCTCTGAGAGGGAAAGGACGGGGCTCATTTCTACTTCGTTCACTAAAACTTCAACGAGCCTTGAACGTAATCTATAAGTGTACAACTCTTATAGTGGACCACGGGAACTAAGTGACCATTTAGCAATTAGTTAGCAAACTTTGCGACCTAATGGCTATGTCTTTCTTTAGTGGTTTTTCTTTAAGCAACACTGCTTAATCATGATTATTGGCATGCTAATCTGAATGAGGTCGCAACGAGTTTATGTAGACAGCTATGGGACATAGAGTGTCTCGCTTCAGACGAGCGAGGAAAACGTGGAAGTTTGAAGCCCTGGAAGCAGTTTTGTATTGTTTCTGGCGAAACTTACTTCGTGGCAATGTTGAGACTTTACCATACTGTGGTAAATCCACTTGTGCAGTGAGCTCCCCACAAATCGATATATTTTCACGGGATTTAAAAAATGTAATACATCTTGTTTGAACAGCTTGGTAACAATTAATTGCATTACTCAAGCTAGGAAGGGGTTTCAAATCGTGGTGACAGTGATGTAAAATAAACGAGAGAAGTTTAAGTACCCTGATTCTTCTTCTTTGATTGGCTCTACAGTCCGGGGTGGACCTGGGCATCAGCCAACATGCCTCTCCCACCAGCACGATCTTTCGCCAGCTGCCTCCAGCTTTTGCACTTGTATGCTCCATCTCGTGCGAGGACGTCCTCTGTTGCGCTGTCCCAATGGCTCGGTATCGAAGACTCTTCGGGCCGGAGCTGTGGTGTCCATCCGCTCTACATGACCTAGCCATCTTAAGAGTTGGATCCGAAGACGCTTAACTAGGCGCATGCCGCTCTACAGCCCGTACAGTTCGTTGTTTTGTTACTCAGTTGCCTCTTGAGCTCAAAGAAGCTGCGATTGGCAAGAGTAATTCTGCGCTTGATCTCGGTACTGGTGTTGTTTACTCCAGAGCCTAGGTAGACGAAGTCCTTGACTGGCTCAACGTTTCTGCTGCCCATTATGACGCTCTGTCCGAGACGTCGATGTTGTGCGTTTTTTCGTGATGACAGCGTGCACTTTGTCTTGCCCTTTTTTACGGCTAGACCCAGTTTAGCCGCTTCAATGCCAGCAAACGCCTCATTGACGGCTCGCTGAGTTCGGCCAATCACGTCAATGTCGTCCGCGTAAGCTAGCAGTTGAACGGACTTTTGGAAGATCGTGCCTCGGGTGCTTACGTTTGAGTTTCGCACGATCTTCTCAAGTATGATGTTAAAGAAGTCACTTGACAGCGTGTCGCCTTGCCTAAAACCTTTTTTGACATTGAAGGTCTCGGTGAGTTCGTTGCAGAACTTGATGGAGCAGCGAGAGTTCTCCATCGTCATCCTGCACAGCCTGACGAGTTTGGCAGGAATGTCAAAACTAGACATGGCGCTGTATAGCTCGTCTCTATGCACGCTGTCATATGCGGCCTTGAAATCGACAAATAGGTGGTGGGTGTCGATTTGCATCTTTTGAGACTTTTCCAGGATCTGCCGAAGTGTAAATATTTGGTCATTTGCTTGCTTCTTGCAACCAATTGCTTGCTGCTGTTCTTTTTAACTCCAACCCATTGGAATAACCCATCAGAGGACGCTCATGTTTACGGTGGCACTTGTCTGTAGAAAAAGATCCCTCCCTGGTTGAGGACTGCAACCAAGGTGGTTTCCAGAAAATGAAACATATTTCTAGCTTGCTCCACAATCCGGGATGAAGCTGCATCTGAGTCTACCATCCTCTTCAGCCAACATGAACTTTTCTTCGTTTGGTTCACAGATAAATCACACACACCCTGCACCATAAGCGGCTAAAGAGATTACACTAAACACACTCCATCTATCCACCTCCGCTTCCAGTCCCGTCTTAAAGCGCACTCCCTCATCTTGGCACTTAGCCATCGCCATCGCCATCGCCACTGTCTTCCCACGAACTGACGAAGGCCCTGTCCCTCTGCCAACTCTAACGTTACTTTTCCTGTCCCAATTCTCACTCACCAAAAACAACGCGCCCGACGACGACGCCGATTCAAAATTCAAATTCAAAGCGTAAACCATTCGATTGCATTCGAGACTAATGTCCCCCGACAACGCACACCGCCAAGTGCTGCTTAGTATGCCCATCAGCTTGCCCCTAGACCGATAAGCGGCGCAGCATAAATCAACACTTTATCCCGTTTCAGCCCGTTCGCGGACAAAGCCCAGAATCGAAGCGGTCTAGGGATCGGGTGACTCCGTCATCCAGATACAACCGAAATCATATGTAAATCGGCGTCGATTACGACGCTTTTTTGTTCTGTTGTCCAAAACAGTGACCGAACATATTTTTGCCTTTCAAGCGGTGGCGGCGTTCTGCTTAGAATGGAAGCACGGTGGGTCGGAGTTTTGTGGGACCAGACCACGGCGCAGACGAGTGGACGGGGTAGTCTCTTGTTTGTTGGTCGTGATAAATTCTGGGATAATGGCGACAATTTGAACGGAATAATTAATTGTTGCTTGGACGGTGCTGTGTTGTGGATTGAGTTCGGAACAAGACCCCGGCCCCGGCCCCGGATTAGGCTCTGTTTGAGATTATGTGCTCGTACATTAGCTTCTGTGTTCGTTTCTTTGTGGGAAATTATGTGAAATTTTATTGTGTTCAATGTTGTGAATGGCTTGAGGAGCTTACAGGAGGAAGATGGCTCGACTGGATTGAGATGTGACGGGGAACTGCTGCACGATCGCGATCTAATCGGAGATCTTGACGAGAAGAGGAACCGTTTACAAATTGCTGTTTAGCCTGTGGCTGTTCTTGGAAGTAGAGGGAATGATGGGATGGCAGCACGTAGAGGAAATAAATAAGTAATGGAGGAAGGACAGGTGGTCCGTTGTCAGAGGCAGAAAAAACAAATTCCGCTCAATGTGCGATGGTATTCATAACGTTTTGAAAAGAATGTCATTAAATTGGCTAACCAACTAAAGTTCTAGAACCCCACAAGAATTCTTCAAAAATACGATGATACGAAAGGCAATTGCTCATTCGAGAATGTTGGAATCAGCTTCGGAACCTTACTCCCAGAAAGAGAAGTTCAACCCAAGGAATGAGATTCTGAGATCGGAGGACATACATTTGAGGTTTTTGCTACTTCTACAAGGCCTTTCTGTTCGTGCAACTTTCTAACCACTGCTTTAAAGCCGCCGAAAGAAAGCAATTGGTGAACAAAGCCCTCTCTCGAACAACCAAGGTAACGCTCTACAAGACCTTAATCGTCCCAGTCCTGCTATATGGCGCGGAAGCATGGACTCTGTCAAAAGGGGATGAAGCAGCTCTTGGTTGCTTCGAGAGGAAAATTCTTCGGGTGATTTTCGGTCCCGTCTGCATAGATGGTGAGTGGAGGAGGAGATACAACGACGAGCTATACCGGCTGTTCAGCGACATCGACTTAGCCAGAAGAGTGAAGATCCAACGATTGAGATGGCTAGGTCATGTAAAGCAGATGGAAACCAATGCTCCGGCCCGAAAAGTCTTCGAATCCACCCCCGAGGGACGGCGCAGTAGAGGAAGACCGCGACTCAGGTGGCGCACGCAAGTGGAAAGGGACCTCAACCAACTATGCGTGCGAAACTGGAGACAGCTAGCTAAAGATCGAGCTGGCTGGAGACGCTTGTTGGTTGAGGCCCAGGTCCACCCCGGACTGTAGCGCCACCTTAAGTAAGTAAGTAAGTAAGCTTTAAAGCCGCCGTCGATTCGCAGTAAACAGTGAGAGTATTATTTACTCAGACTAAATGATATCAGGTTCTTAATTGTTTGATTTTTAATTGCGAAGCAAACGACAGAAAAATTGCACACGCGGCTACAATTGTTAACACATGCCATTCATTCTGCAGACGTTAGTTCATGCAAATGTTGATCACGACTAGGGTTTAAATGGTCCACATAGAGAGCTCATTTTCGAGCCACTTATCTAAGCATTTGTTTGGGTGACGTGTAATGCTGTCGTTATGTTAGGTTAAAGTGGCTGACAGGTAAAGGGCAGTCATACTTAAGCCAGGGTAGGCCCATTGTGATCCCACGCGGTAATGCTGTCGCACATTGCTTGCAATTTACACTAGCTTTGCGTCGTGGCCTAATGATTTGAGATATTTTCATTTAGCCTACCCGTTCACTGGTTTGTGAGTTAAATTAGTCCCATGCTGCGTTAGGGTGTAGGGTAGTCTTTTTTTTTTTTCCATTCATTTTTGTTTTATTTTGAATGCATTAACTTACATGCTAGACAAAAATGCTTAAAACTAGCTTAACTAACTTAAGAAATGTTCTTACTCCTAACCTACTGACCCTATACGGGTACTCTAAGCTATTCTAATCTTAAATTTGTCTATACCTTTCGGATTATGCTATGTTTCTTTTTATTGTGTTAAAGACACACCGTTCTACTTTTATTTGTTTCGCCAAGAAAACTGGAAAGAAAAACTTGGCTATATATAACTAATTTAACCTAACTTAAACTAACTAGAACTAAAACTAACCTAACATTAAAACTTAAGACTATCTTAACTATGTCCGTAACAGTGCGGACGCGTGCACCAGGGCGTATATGCTATGTATATGCCTGACACATATAATTTATACGCCGCGGTGCACCTTTTTTTTTTGTTTTTTTATTTTATTTTTTTTGTATTTTTTTTTTTGTGGTATATATTTCTTAGAACTACCTTAAACCTATGTAAGTTGGCCACCATGGTCAACTACCGCGTCATGTATAAAAGCCAGCGGCGGCGGGGACTGGTTTTGGTGTAACCACCAGTAAAATTGCCGTTCTTTGGCAGACTCTCTCCTGTCTCGAGCAGAGATCGCTCCACTGAACCGGAGGAGATCCTCGTGACTGCGAGCGACGTCCCGTTCATATTGAAGTCGCCTGTCCACTGTTCGGCGTACGACGTGGAAGATTACAGGACATCCGTGTGGATCCTGTATTAGGCCAATTGTATCGAGATGGAAGAACGCCTCGGGAGGAATAAAGCCGGTAAGGCGCACTCTCTCATGGTACATAACGTTGGGGTAGTAAGCCCCAAAGATCAGACTGTTGGAAGAAGTCATAGCTCGTGCAATATGCCTTCTGATCAGCTTAATAATAAAATTATCTATCCTGTTCAAGTTGGCCTCGTTGTACAGGACCTCGTTGGGATAGTACTTCTTGTACTCAGATTCGGGTGTACGATACAACCGGAGAGAAGTCCGCAGACACTGTCTCTCGAACAACCTTATCTTTTCCATCTGGGAAGGACTCACGTTGAACCACAACGGACAACCGTACGCCATAATTGGCCGGATGAGGGCCATGTAGCAGATTACCTTCACCCTGGTATCAAGTTGGCTGCTGTAAAACAACCTCCTTGCCACAGCAAAGGCCTTTTTAGCTTTGGCCAGAGCAATATCTATATGTTTGTTAAAATACAGATATTGGTCCAACCAAATGCCAAGATACCTAACTACACTTTTCACATCTAAAGGGCGTCCCTGTGGGTCAACAATGCCGAACTTACGCCAGTTTGTGCGCGTATCCCATGATGCCATGTACAACGGTGTTCTGAAAAGGATAGTTTCACACTTCCGGAAGTTGATAATCAACTTCCAGTCGTCGCAAAATCGCTGAATTTGATCGAAGTCACCTTGCAACAAGATGTTTATTTCTTCGACCTTCGGGCCTGATCTGTACGCCACTAAATCGTCGGCGTACGCAATTAATTGCGGCATTGAACCTATCAGATCTGCAGTGAATATTGAAAACAGGATCGGCGAACCAAACGCTCCTTGTTGCAGACCGCTTTTTGATGTCAAAGACCGTGGAAGAAGTTACATCGCCACTCTTCACGACGAACTTTCTACCTGTTATCATGTCATAGATCATATATAGCAATGGTTTACTTTAGCCGAGCCTGACCAGCTTGAGGAAGAGGCCCTCCAACCAAACGGTGTCGAACGCCTTCTCCAAGTCAATCAGGCAAGCACCCGTGCATTGTTTCTTGTCTTTATTCCATTGAATGTCGGACACTAGTTTAGACGCGGCATGTATGGTTTCATGCGTGTAGGTAGTTCATGTGTAGGGTAGTCTTGCTGGAAACACATGTCGACCAGACTCATGTCGCGCAAGGAAGGCCGATGTTATAGTCAACTTTGAAAAAATATAGACTACCATCCGAGTGTGGTGGACCGTGGCGTTGTGGGTACGTGCGTCGGCTCGGTTCTTGATCCGAGCGACAAAAAAATAATTTTCACTGCCCCACCCCTTTAGAGTCACTGACAGTGCTTAAAGAGTATTTCCTGTCCAGTAAAAGCTTCTCAAACTTTGCCTTTCGGAGTCGTCATAAAACTGTAGGTCCCTTCCACTCGAGAGAGAACTATAGCACGCACAACAGGAGTGGTTGCTGATAAGCTAGGCCTCTACGGGCTGTGTTAATATTTTATTATCATCCGTATACTTATATTTTAAACAGTCAGACCAAGAGCATGATTCCCTGGCATTCTTGTTAGGAAAGACTGCTGACGACTTATTGGAGTGCGGGCCACTGTAACACTGTTGATACAGGCTCCCCATCACAGAAGCGCCGCCGAGAGAAAAGCAGAAATGCTGAAACCTGTCGCAGGCTTTTTTTTAAGAGTGAGACAAGGAGTATTTTTAGCCTCCATTGATGAAGTGTCTGAAAAGGTCGAAAAGGACACAAACGGGGATTCATTAATCGACCGTCACTTTGAGTCGCTCAGTTGAACACAGACCACACTTTCTGTAACCACTCCAGCCACAAACTAAAAAATCAAGCTTTCTTCCTCCCAGAGGGGCACATTACATCACTAGTTCCTCGCAAGTCTCCTAGCAACCCCCAAATATACTTTTGCTTACCATCACCACTGATTGCAATCACTCACTCGACCATGGAAGCACACAAGGGTCGTCTGAAGCAATTCCCACACCGTCTTGCCTCACAAGGCACAATTAGCTCTCCGGTTAAGTCGCTTTTAATTAGACACCACCAGTTCCACCGACTCACCGAAAAACCGAATAAATCGATTTGCGGTCAATGCCTCAGTCGCTGACACGGCTAATTGCTGGCCGGCCCGCCCCATCGGACTTGCGCAAGCCGAAACCGATTACCCCCGACTCCCGATCGTTCACCCAATTCGTCTTGAGCAATCATCGTTTCCGGTGATCTGCGAGCGTTCCCAGCATCTCAAGGTCCCCGTGCGTGGCGTGTCACCACAGAAAACACACATTTCCATAGGTTTCACCTCAAATCAAAGCGATGCATATCGCGGACACAAACTCGTTTAGATTTGACGACTACATCGCCGACCACACCACAGACCGCAGCAGACTCTCGGACCCAGTGCGCCTTTCTAATTCGTTAATCATTCGTGTGTTTGTATAATCTCCGCTGATAGGTGTTTAATGGAGGATTTTCGTGAGAGTGGCGCCGCCGGGAGGAGATTGAGATCATCTCCCCGTCTTTCCCACAGCTCCATGGGAGATGATGCTGCCCGGCTGATGAGCGGTTTACGGTCTCATAAATTTCCAAATCGAACATGATGAAGCCATTCAATGTGCTGCTGACTGACTGCACGATGAGATGTGCTCTGCGATGACCCAGCGTGACAGCATACAAGTGGCTGGCGGCACACAAGTGACCTCAGACCTTGTAATTTATGAAGACGGTCGATGTCACCGCCATCAAAACATACATCGCTTCTGGAGCGGTCTGTTGGATTTGCATAATTGATTGAGGAGCTTGCAGGCGATTGTGAGTTTTTTCGCTGAAACTGAAATTTTGTCGCTTGCGAGAGAGAAATCTCTGATTGTCTTCGATGACCTCAATGGCTTGGGAATTTTGGCGAATTTATCGATTCATAATTCACAAGGCGGTTTCCATTTGCAGAGGCGGATATCGGTGATGTGCCCGAACATCGATCATATGGAATCGATGGGAAATGTGATGAATACTTTACAAGGGAGCCTTGGGTGAGGTGAGGTCATTTAAGTGAGTGTTTAGCTAAGTTGAACATATTTGCACATCGTCAACACAGTTGCCCGGCTACTCAGCTCTAAAGTACTTAAAAGTGGAAGCATTTTTAAGTCACACCGCTTCATGGGAGGTAGTGACTTCATAAAAAACAGAAGTTGTTTGAGTTGGGTTTAACAGCTAGAATAAAGGTCACCTAATGAATAAGCTGTATCACGGGGTCCATGCATTAAATTAGAACCTAATGCCCTTAGTTCCTGCAGATGGAGGGAGAAGTTCTCTAATTCATTGCATTTCATGAATTAATTATTAGTTTATATGTGAAGCCAAGCAGACAGACGGATGTTCAAAAAACACGTTAAATGCAGGTGATTCCTAGCACAATGGGCCTGCGCTGGACTAAGTGTGGCGGCTGTCCTCTTGCACAGCAGTCAGCCGCTTCAGCCTAGGTGATTCCTATCATACATCATTTTCGACTTGAAGGGATTGGTAGGCACAATGCACCCATGGATGGGGGTCTGCTGTTAGACTAATGAAAGCTACGACGCTGACGTTCGTTGTGATAGTCAGGTCTGTCGAACAGGTATTGAAATCTCCAAAGATCGTGCACCCAAAGTATTTACTGGAAGTGGCCATAATGATATCAACAACGTTACATACTAGGCGGTGCAACATGAACCATCCAACTCTGTTTTTCATATCAATTGCAAAAGGAGTGACGCGCCACCAACCGCTTTTGAGAGGTGATAGGCAAACATAGGAATTTCACTCTTATTGGGTGATAATGAATTCTTGTGATTGTTTTTTTTTTCTTGGTTCTTCATTTCAAGTGATGGACATTGTTATTTGGACCTTCCACTGTTCAGTGAAAAAGATGGTAGACATCCGCCTAGTGCCTCCCGGCAGTGTTGATACACTTTTGTGTGTTTTTCCTTGACTTTCCGGTGAACCGGTGACCGAATAATATTCTCCTTGAGTTCCTATTCTCCTTAAGGGCTACAGTTATCTGATGCTTGTTTGCATAAGCCCACGACTTCTAGGATGGTTAAGTCAGTCGAACTTGCTTCTCTTGGAATGCAAATCGTCCTCTTCATTGAGATTGAGATAGAGAATTGCGTTCCATTGTCTGTCTGTTTGTATACCACAGCTGTTATGACTGACATACGACGTTATTTGCCAAAAATTAAACATCTTCCGCTAGAATGATTAACTTTGAGTGAACTTGCATCAAAGGCGGTTATCACTTATTTGTTTGCAATGTCAGTTGGAAAAAAGTGTTCTTGTTCAAAAGACTAGTCCAATTCATTCGCATTTGGGATTGGTAGGATAAGCATAGTCAGAAGTTACCGAATTCACCGCATAAGACGATTATTGCTTCTGTCAATGGACTCCTTTTGCATCCAGTCTCCTGAAACCTTTTCGAAAGTTCTTGCAGACATCTTCAAAAGCAATCCTTTTGGCACAACCTTCATTATTTACAAGCAAATGCCAGTATTCACTCGTGAGTCATGAAATTAGTATCAATCGACACGAACTCCGCAAAAGGAGACAAAGTGAAGTTTATCAATAAATATACTACGTCTGCCATGGATATCTCTTGATTACAAAGGAGAACAAACAATATGGCAAATTATTTCAAAAAATAGCCGGATTTATGCTGGCGCAACATTTACAACATAAACAACAAAACTAAACTCACAGAGACTCGCGCCTGTGACCGTATAGAGCGAATAAGGAATGTCTCGTGATATGATACTAAGCTACTTAAGTCTCCCAGACAGCGTTGGAAGCACATCGGTTCCGCCAGTTCTCCAGCTTTGCGTAGTTTTAAGTATTTATATTGGTCAGTGGGAGTCACCAAGCGAATGTAGGAAGAAATGTGCTACTAGACATGGCACAGACAACGCTGTCAAAGTTTTTTTCCGATGTTCGTTGGTTGTTTTGGACAAACCTTATCCTCAATGGTCAGCAGTTTGACTAGATCCGACTCCAAACGTTTTTGCTGTAGGTATTCCTTCAACTGCTGCTTCAAGGCCTGAGCATTCCATAATTTTGTTTTCCCATTCGTTCATGGGCTTTTGCATGTATGGGCCACCGCCTGCACCTTTTAAGTGGACCTTATTCTTTTCCTGAGTTTGTTCTTTACTTTACATTTCAGGTCACTTCAAGTCTAAAAATGCACGTACAATAAATTATTTCAAGCATACATACATTTGCCTTTACCTTTTACCAATCTTTGATTCTTTCTGTGGAGGAGCCTCTGTGTTTTTTCCCAGAGAACCCTTCTACTTTTTCTGCCTTGACCACTCATATAATCGGTCAAAATTTGACTTTGTTTTTTGTTGATTGACATATTTTGCTTAGCTTCCATAATGAGGACATTTTATTAATTGATGACGATAACTTTTTTCTATCAACTAACAGATTTTGTTTCAAACGTCATATTTGATTTTTTATGCTGCCTACTTTGACGATAGGTGCTACACATGTTCGATTGTATCGACTCAACACGATTGTTCCAAGTTACGTGCTGTCACCAGAGGTTTCGTCTTCCTTGTTGTCAGAGAACTGGCTAGGACAAAAGATTCACCTAGCCTTAGGGCTCACATCCATTGTCCGAAAGGAGATGGTCTTCACTTTTATTTGATGACACACTTCATAACAGAGCACAGCTCCGTTGCCTTGAAATTCTAATAGTTCTACAAAACAGCATATGTCGACCACATTTATGGCAGATTGGAAATTAAATGAAGCTTAAAACCTGCAAACGCCTTCGGAGAATGGGCCAACAACTTAATTTCTTGCAGAGATCCCGAGCAAAAATGGCAGCTCCCCATTTGGGTCAGCAACTTTAGACGCACTTGTCCACTTTGTTCCGAGTCGAACTACGTTTGGGAGTTTGGAACGATGGTTAGCTGTCCATGCTCTGTATATGGCCCACCCACCATAGGCTATTTTGCACATGTACTTTCTCCTCTAGATCTAATCAACGAAAGAGGTAAAGGACTTCTTTGTGTGCTTTTGAGATAGTCTATGGCTCCAGCTCATACAGCAGGACTGAGACTGATCACCGCCTTATATAAAAAGTCAGCGCTGTCCTTCAAGAGTCATGATTTTTTTATTAATTGATGAAATTAAATGGCCTCTTGACCCCCAAGAAACTACGATTGGCAAGGGTTACTCAGCATGTTATCTATGTATGCTCTGTATGCTCCTTCCGCATTGATTGTCCGGAGCCGAGGTAGATGCAGTCCTTCACTACGTTGAAGTTACTGCGACGTTCTGCCCTAATCAAATCTATTCTCGATGATATCCAATATATCGTTTCCCGCATTTAAAGACAACCGCATACTCACTGCTTTCGCTTTAATGCCAGCCAACGTCTCAGTGATAGCTTGCATTGTTCTGCAAACGCAAATGTCAGCAACATGTCCCAACAATTGTACGGCCTCCTGAAAGTCTTGGATGACGTTGATAAAGTCACATGACACCGAGTCGCTTTGTCAAAATCATAGTTTTACATGATATGGGGAAGTTCGCTACCAACATTGACAATGCAGCGGGGATTCTTTAGCATTGTCCTTCACAATCTGACGAGATTATCAGGAAGCTTAGAACAGCTAGAAATGACGCCGTATAGTTTTTTTCGATGCATACTGTCATAAAAGGTCTTGAAATCGACGAATTGGCGGTGGGTGTCGATTTGCACTTCTTAAGTATCTTGCAAGATCTGCTGCGAAGTGAAGACGTGGTGGTTTTTCTGCTTCAATTGGACACACGAACATCGGAAAAGATCTTATAGATGATGCTAAGTAGAGGTACCTTACGATAATTGGCAAAGTCAAATCGGTCAACTGTTTTATGGATGGCATGAGTTGGTGCCCATCTGTGAGCATCAAAAATATTCACGGACCAAGACTGGAACCTTGTGGTACACCATCCTTTTAATTATATTTCTAAGTAGTTTTTGTAAATGGATGACCACAAGTTCTTTGCAGATCAAAGACACGATGTCTGTATCCTCCTTCCGCATTGAATGCAAGCATTGCCGCGTCAATACCAATTTCTTTGAAACGACTGTAGGCACGGATGTACATCACACTACTCGAGACACTTGTTCGCAGCTCAATCCCATCAGCTTGAAAAAATCTCTAGCAATCATCTTTACAGCCAACGACACAGCTCCTCTTAGATGGCCCTAAAGCCGTAAAATATCGCCCTAAGCCGTGGAATCTAACACATTCCGCGTGCGGTGATAAATTCCCCACACCCCACAGGAGACCTGCAATTACATCCATCTGCCGGGCACGAAACAACCTCGTCCGTCTTAGACGCAAGAACTCCTCGTTTTATGGAAGCCCGTGTCGGCCCACCAGGCATTGGCCATTGAACCGTTTGCTCCTTTTGTAAGCCCTCTGTCGTCACACAGGCATCCACACAAATCAGTATTCATAAAATGTACTCCGTACCTGTCACTCGCGGTCCATCTCGCGGATACGTTCAACTTTGTTATGAGCCACCACTGACATTAGCGCAAAGTAATGTCACGCAGAAATGATAACGAACCATGCGCGGAGTTGTGCAGAGGTGCGTCCGTGTGCACACAAGTTCAATGCCTCAGCCGCGCGCACCCAACGGATTGGTCTCAAATATTTGCACGGCAATAGCCATCAAGCAGCTGAATGCAAATGATCACGTTGCATAAACGCGAACGAGTTCTGTTGTGTTTTCCTTCTCCGCGTTCGCTTGCGAGTGTGATTGCAGATAACAACACGGCACCGTGCAAAGGGAGTGCCGCGCCGCGCCGCTGTCAGAGCCAGAGACGATAGGCAAACGTATCATTTCACTCTTATTGGGTGACCATGAACTCCGGCGGTGATTGATTCGAATTCTCCGATTTAGAACAGCGAGTGGGAGGCGTACATGCGCCACGGCGAAAGGAAAGCGGAACTGGCGAAACTTTCACTGGATGTCGGATCGCCGATCGGCAATAATTCATTTTTCGATTGGACACGATATGTTTGTTTGATTTGTGCGCCGCTCCGCAAGATTCCGGCAGATGAATCGAACATCAATCATTTCGGCTGTCGGTTGAGATCTGAAGAAAGTCTGCACTTGGGAGAGCCGTTTCGTTGCGGCGGCGACGGCGGCGGCTGGTGGAGCAAATAGACTGGAAGGGTGAATGGGTTAATAAATCTTTTGTTTGTAATTTTGGCAGGTGGAACACCCAAGCACTGAGACGAGGGCGCACGACCGGCTGGCGAATGTGAATGAAAGTGTAGTGAGTGGTGCATGCAGGGGACGTCATGGGGATGATGGATGTCCTCTTGGTATGGAGGTGTGCGTTGACACCTTGCTCGATGCTGGGGGAGAGAGCTACGGACTCATTGAAGTAGAATTGAACACCTGATGGACTCTTTTAATTGCTTGGACGGTCTTCTTCTAATGCAGTTACAATTCAGGATGGACTTGAAGGAGCATAATTTGATAGCTTCAAATTGCCAGGAACCGATGGCATGTACACGGCTATGTTGCAAAAAGGCATCATGGTTACTACCGAATTTTCACAGCCAATCTGCCAGTAGCCTATATACCGACCCCTGGCGCACTGCTAGAGTGGCCATACCATAAATTAGGAAGGAAGCAACACCATTAATTAGGAAAGGAGACTCGCCAAAAGCTTCAGACCAAGCAGTTTGTCTTAATTCCTGGTGAAAAGCATGGAAAGGCTGGTTGAGATTCACGTGCGCAAGACCGCCTTGCAAACACATGCCCTGTCTCATTTGCATGCCAAATGCCTATCAGCGCGGCAAATTTTTGCGCAACTAAACTTCAAAATGTCTCCAATTGGTAGAATTAAATGTGCGTTCGACAGGAGAGAGTACCTGCTGGGCATTTGCATCGATATAGAGGGTGAATGCTGAGAAAGCGACTTGTGATGGAATGGTTAACTCTGTCAAAGAACACGGTTGTTAGTGTTCTGGATCAAAGAAATGCCAATGAATAGAACCATAATTGCGGATGTGGAGTGTCGTCAATATGTAAAGGCGGTTGTAACTAGAGGCTGCCCGCAAGGCGGCGTCTTATCCCCTCAGCTTTGATGCATGCTGGGTGACTCTCTGCTTGATGGTTTCCATTGCTCTTACATCTACGGCCCGGCCTACGCGGGTAATGAAGCTGTACTGTCTGTCGGATCGGGCCTAGCAGTTGTATGCTGGATTGGGCAGGCAACTCTAGACGTGATCGACGACTAGTGTCACAGAAATGGGCTTTCAGTCAACCCCCAAAAAACCGTGGTGGTTCTCTTCACGAGGAGAAGGAAATTGACTGGTCTGACCCATCTGCGACTAAAGGGCATTTCCCATTTCTCTTTGTCTCTTCAGTCGTTTGGTGGAACAACCTCTCAAGGAAATACGTAACTTCTGCTTAAACCGAGCCTTAAAGAGCAGTCCATCCAGTCGGCTGCATAGGGACTTTCCCTAATGCGTTTGGCTCCACTCTAGATACATTGCTAAATCTTCTCCCTCTTATAACACACACTGCATTTTCGAAGACTTTAAGTACCGCATTTCTTTTGACCACAGTCTTATGTATATGCTGTCTGACTCACGGCCACCAGAACTTCAGTTGCGACGCACCTACATCCAGAAATGGCTCGGGCCAGACCTTCTTCTTCTTCTTCGATTGGCGCTACAGTCCGGGGTGGACCTGGGCCTCAACCAACATGCCTCTCCAGCCAGCACGATCTTTCGCCAGCTGCCTCCAGTTGCGCACACCAAGTTGGTTGAGGTCCTTTTCCACTTGTGTGCGCCATCTAGTGCGAGGACGTCCTCTGTTGCGCGGTCCCAATGGCTCGGTGTCGAAGACTCTTCGGGCCGGAGCTGTGGTGTCCATCCGCTCTACATGACCTAGCCATCTTAAGCGTTGGATCCGAAGACGCTTAACTAGGTGCATGCCGCTGTACAGCCCGTATAGTTCGTGGTTGAACCTTCTCCTCCAAACGCCATCGACGCAAACAGGACCAAAGATCGCACGCAGAACTTTTCTCTCAAAACAACCAAGAGCTTCTTCATCCGCTTTCAATAGCGTCCATGTCTCTGCGCCATAGAGCAGGACGGGGATGATCAGGGTCGGGCCAGACCTAGAGCCAGGAAATTCGGAAGACCAGAAAGCTGCACCAATTGTAGGTTGCTGCCTGGTAGTACAATGGAGCTGTCTCACAAAAAAAAAAAAAAAAATAGCTCCACAGCCAGCTACCTCTAACAACTGACTTTCCAAGTTGACTCAGATCTTTCCCCACTTGTCTGAGCAATCGGTTTCCTAGGACGTCTTCTACTGAGTGGTCCTTCGGTCTCTAAATCGAACAGGTACCTTCCTGCTACCTGGTCAGGATAAATGTAAATATAACCATGTTTCAATATGTATTCAGAAATGGTGTCACGCATCACCAGTGTCGAACTCCAGAGGGAAATTCACATCCCCACTTGTCGACGAGGTTAGATCGCTCACAAGTCTATTTCCTAGTTCACAAGCTGCCTCAAAGATGGCCTGATAAGAACCCATGTTCAGATTGGATCACGTAAGAAGGTCCTTAATAATATATCCCTAAGCCTGGTAGAGGGTCTGAGCTTGATCACTAACCGCCTTCCATAGATGACGGACCTGTGTACGCTGCTTTCAGTTGCCAAAGCCAAGCTGTCTTGTGTTTGCAATGACTTAGTCTGCAGGCCTCAGTCTCGGAATTCCTTTCCTTCTCCAACCAAGAGGCATTGGTGCCCATTCTCTGGATGTAACATAGCCAAGGCAGTCGATGAATGTTTGAATTTTGGTCTACATCCAATGGGGATCTCCCCGATTCTCTAAGTCGTGTCAGCCAAAAATATGTGTCACTGTGACAAATTTCTATCGAAATTGTAGGCAAATTTGTGACAGTGACGTATAATAATAATAACATGGGTGGCGCTGCAGCCCGTAAAGGCCAGGGCCTAGCTATTCAGCAGTTCACTCACGAGTAGAAGGGACCTACAGCTTAATGCCGAATCCGAACGGCTTTGTTTGAGAAGCTTTTTCTAGATGGGAAATACTTTTTGGGCATTGTCAGTGACTCGAAAGAGGTGGGGTCGTGAAAATTGTTTTCGTCGCACAGAGCAGGATTCGAACATACGACGTCGAGGTTGGGGTGACGCACAGAAGGACAACGCTACGGGCCACCACACAGTGAAACATATTTAGGAAAAAAAAAACTTAGGAACCAAGACCAACCAAAAGAAGGCACCAATAATAAACTCTGTTGTTTTGCTCGTAACCCAGCTCATGACTGAGTCAAACTTCACTTAACGGACATCCCTCTAGAACGGACACCTCTACATACTGTACAATCATGGTCTCCCCGTGGATGTCTCAGGACTGACATGTGACATAGTGGAAGTTTAGTGCAAAATATTGGTCCTTCGAGCCAGATTAAATCCCCTGTTGTTTCAACAAACTGAAGTTACCTCGGTGGCAAAGGGCGATTCTTTTGGTCCCTCACAGGATGGCATTCATTGAGTTCACGCTTGCCCTGAGTTAGACTAACTTCTTCACTACCTCAGAGCTTGTGGCTGTCAAACGTAATGATTTGTCCTAAGTTCTGTGTGACTTAACGTTTCTTGACCGACGGCATAACTTCTTAGCTTGATGGCATGTACTTCATCTTGTGGATCTTAAAGCTAACTCGATTCGCATGGTCTCTAATCATTGTGACTTCCACTTCGACACGTAGGGAACGTAGGGAACAAGCGAGGATGTCAGTGTCGTCTGTGGGGTTACAGTTGGACGATTACTGAAAACAGTTGATCTTGTTTTTGAAAATAATTAAAAAATCACATTGACCACAGGAAACATCTCTACCTCCCGTGGATATCCATCTCATCCTCCCAAGCAGCAATGAAGTCCCACGATCCGTCAGGAAACTAAAGCAACTCCTGTTCACATGATGATTAACGCACACCAAGCAGGCGGCACGTCATTAAAATTCCATCAAACGTCACTATTCGACTCCATCCCTCCACCAGCGCGGACCCGACAGAAACCAATCGAGAAGAACATAGGTTCTGATTAAACGAGAACTAAATTCCGTGTACATGATCCCGAATTGAAAGGATGACCCTTCCAGCATTCCCCGATCTCCACTCCGCACCGCTCACCGTAGCGTCCAGCTGTGATGCCGAGACCATCGCCTGTGTGAGATGATTCACTTCCTTGACTAAAGCCATTAGTCGTGGGCTGTTAGACTGCCGATGGTTGGGTGGTGGTTCCCCACTCAATTTTCTCAATTTCTCCCTCTTCACAGTCGACGAGTTTAAGCTCCCAATCAGATCGTACTCACCGCACGGAGGAGGGGGACATTCCAAAGAGTCTCCCTAATAGCTTATTCATCCATTATCAATAAAAACAGCCACACACACTCGCAGACGTAGAAAATCCATAAAAACCAAGCCAAAAATGAATCGTGTAATTGTATCTGCCTACGAGGCCAGCGATGGCTTCGAATTACGTTGGATTGGAAATCAGAAACCAGTTCTCTGGCACAGCGCTGCGGGAAGAAATCGTATCGGCCGGGCGAGGTGGACCGAGAGCTAATCAATGGACGACGCTGGGCCACTGGCTGGTGGCAGCATGTGTAATCGATATCGGCCGACTTCCTCTTGTGGCGATACCGAGAAGAAGTCGACTGAAGAAAACCCTAATTTCGGGCAACAATAAACGGCTAATTGAGTGAGGGAGCCGAGCGATAAATCAGGATGCAGACGAAGTTGTAGAAATGTGAGAAAAATAAACACGAAAGAGTTGGCCGGCGAACTCGCATGGGGACAGACGCGTTTAATTATGAAATGAAATGCCTCCTAATGACCACACGGTCCGGAGTTAACCTAATATTTGCGATTAATTAAAAGAGAAAAAACATGACCATCTCTCTGCAGCAGCAGCAGCAGCGGCAGCACAGCACAGCCGTCCGGCACTGGCTGGCATGAGGAAGAAATAATGTTTCCTCGTTTGGCGCGGACTGTTCTACCGATTTGTCAAGGCGGCTGTGACAGCCGCAGACCGGCGCGCTGGCTGCAGAGATTATGCCGTTGAAAGAATGCCAGGAATAAGAAACATAAACACACTCTCCTGCGCCGAGAGGTGCAGCAGCAGCAGCAGCAGCAACGTTGGCCGTACATTCATTCATCTCTTAATGGGTTTATCGTTCCTGGAGTGTGTACAGTGCAGCTGAGGTAGCTGCCTCTCGGCAACCTCTACGTGTGCGTGGTTTTTTTTTGCTTGCGCTCGTTTTTCTGTTGCACCAGTGAGGAGAGTTGTAACAGAAATTGTTCTGTCATCATGCAGGAGATTATGCTAGAATGCATTAGAGGTGGTCGTTGGCCATCTCGTCTCCGTCCAGTCATCGTTTCCGCCAGACGTGGACAGCCTTAAAATGCACGGGGCAACGTGGCCGAGGCGACTTCATTCGACGAACACGGGAAGGACTATAAAAATTACTTTTATGTACGCTGATTAGAGAGGGAGAATGGCAAGAGCAATTGACCGACGCACGGACAGCTGTTGGCAATTTGCTGGCTGAATATTGTCTAGTGCAACAATTTGAACGCAACAAGAGGCATTTACTGAATTGAGTGGGAAATTAGGACATTATTCTTTGGTCGGCTGGACGGACTGCCGTAACGCACGACGGAAGGATTGAGTTGCCGGACGAAACAGATGCTGTCTTAGATAATCAGGGAGTACATCTCGGTTGAACTGGCCATTTGAAGATCATTTTCGGGCAAATTGGCCTCCCACTGTGCACTTAGACCGAAAGGTCAACTGATATGATGATTGTGTCTACTTAGGCTGTCGCTCGTGTCTCGATCCTTTCACGTAAGCTATGCTCATAAAGGGGTTAATACAGATCAGATGCGTGGACGCGTTTCTTCTTCCTCATCCATCATCTTCTTCGAGTGGTGCTACAGCCCGGTTGGATCTGGATATAAGCGCATTCTGGAAGACACTGTGGGGCGTTTATGGTTAGTTCAGGGCATTGCGGATGTCTTATGTTGATGCTGCCTTATTTTATGATCATTGAGAGGTACTGTGATCTCTGGCACCTGATTCTCAATTATGTGGTGCCCTGAGTTTCGTAAGACGGCACTCAAATTCTGTTCGGATTGCGCAGCAGAACGTTTCCCATGAACCCACCAGGAATTATATCAGCCTTCCAGCTTACCACCCACCATTCGGCTCCCTATGACATGACAGGCACAATAAGAGTTCAGTGGGGCACAATTTTGGTCCTTCGAGCCGGATCTTTTGACTCGTGTTGCTTGGATGAATCGAGGTACTTGCGACTGCTGTTGATTGACAATCCTTCGGATATTTCCCTAACAGACCTTCTTGCCGTCGCCAAAACTATGAATCATTGGCGTATAGATCGCAGAGAGGTCGTTTCTGGTCAATGGATGGCATACATTTTTCGAGTTGTTTTTTAAAAACGCAATTAATTTAGAAGATAAACCATCGATCTACAAAATTTCATCCAAATCCTTCTTCTTCTTCTTTGGCTGGCGCTACAGTCCGGGGTGGAGCTGGGCCTCAGCCAACATGCCTCTCCATCCAGCTCGGTCTTGTGTTCATCCAAATCCAGAGCTCCGAAAACTTATAATCGCCCATATCAATAGCACTACTTTCTGCAGTCTACGATTGTAGAATCACATTAATACATGTCAGAAGGTAAGTGTTGCATAGGGTCAGACCTTTGGGTGTCGCAGACCTGATATGCAAATAAGTAAGAACGCATAACAATCATGATCTAACTGCATGAGTGGAAACAAACTATCAATCACGATACCTAGGCTGCACTGCATTGCCTCAAATGCATGTAAGCGTGGCCCATTACTTTAACATGAAACGTCGGCAAGTCTTCCTTTCTTACGATATAAGCCATAAATAGAGTGTTTTTCAAAACGGACTTGACAACTTGATTTTTAAATAAAACGCAGATCACTTGAGATATTTCAGGAACTTGATAATCGGCTCAAAGTAGAATCAAACAAATTATGAATAGAACTCGACATCGTTTAAACTGGCCACCGATGCATGTTTGCACCGGTTGATTAGTTGGCCCCAATTTTCAAAGATTCGCCAACACATTTCGGCTTAAGCGGCGTTCAATGTTGGCTCTGATCTCTCCGAACGTCGACGTTTCTAAACAATGACTTAATGTAGCCCCACAAAATAGAAAAAGTCAAGCGGCGTTTAATCGAACGAACGAGGCGGCATTTCAACCAATTCATCATCTTTGTGCATTGTCTTATCCAGAAACCAATCGGAGAACTTGAGTCGCTTCAAATGGTCCATCGGCATCAGTTCTTGAGTCAATTTGATCCTTTGTGGGTGTATAACAAGACGCTTATGCCATAATGTAGTCTAAGGGAGGCCCAAATCGTCGAATTGATTGATTTGGATCGTTTTCTACGGACGCCTCAATGGCAGCGATATTTTCGACACTTCTACCAACCCGTTGACACGACACGACGACACGTCTATATCATACAACGAATGTGTGGACTAAATTTTGTGCACTTAACTTGAAACTTGAAAATTGGAGTCAACGCTCTTAAAGCTGCGGTCACCGACTCCGAATTTTGGTAGAAAATTTGTGGACGCTACTCGTTCGCGTATTTTATCATGATGAATGTGTTCAGCTTCAAGTTCTCAAGTCCTTAATGGAAAAAAAACCTTTACATATAGCACAGCTTGCGGACACCATGTCGCCAGGATGTCATTCATAAAACTACAAATCCGTCACACCCTAACGCTAACACTCGGTGATGTGGTCACACTGAAGACCCAGATAGACTATGGAAAAAAAATTTAACAATTTTTGGTCTGGTCCGATCGATGGAGGATCTGAGAGTGAGCTAAACAAAATTGCTATCAGCCGGTCGTACAAGATGGTTGCGAACAGTCATCTAGACTAAGTTGTAAGCATACTAAGTGGTCAGCTTTCCTCCAACCGAAGGGGCACACCAACGAGCGCTGGAGTACAGAACTACCAAGCGCGAGGAGGTAGAGATTTTACGTCCGAAGAAAAGATCTCTCGCAACCTCCCATCTCAAGCATATCGAAGACATTCGGGTTTTATCTAACAAGACGCATGGTATATCATCAAAGCACTCAATCCTGAGCAAAGCCTTCTTCTTCAAACTAATAAGCAATCGAATGAAGAAGTATCTTGAAGATCAGATACCCTTAACCTTAAGTTCCAATCGTCTTAACCGCTTAACTTACGGTTGGTGATGGCATATACTCCGGTTTTGATTGTTCGTTGATGTCACTGGCTGAGTTACTGGATTTCTCAAAAGCTTTTGACTCTGTAAGCCACAAAATATTAAAGCATAAATTAGAGAAAAATTTGTCTTTGAAAATTCCGTCTGCCAGCTTATTACATCCTACCTTCTACAGCTCCTTTTAACCGTACTCAAGCAGTGCCTTATAAAAGAAAATAGTCAACATGTCTCAATGTTGTGTAAGGTGTGCCTCAGGGCTCTGTCCTAGGTCCACTCCTGTTCATACTCTTCATTAACGTCTTAGCGAAGGGCGCGTTTGATGCATGTGTACCATACCTATGCAGATGATGTGCTAGTCTTGAAAAGTTGTTGTCCCAAATTGAACATATTATAGGCGGTTAATGAATTGAATGGTGAATGAAACTCAAGTTGGATCATCGTCTCAACATTAATCCGTTTTAGACTTAAACGATGGTTTTTAATAGAAGACCTTGAGAGCAACAACATCCTCAGCGCCTCCGCTTAATATAATTTAAAAATCTGGGAGTTCAGTTCAATGAGTGTCTTAATTGGAACAAAACAAATGTTAGAACATATTCTCTAAATATGCCGCATTCTGCGTAGTTTAAGTCGAAAGCTAAACTAAAATTAGTCAAAGCCTATATTTTACCCACTATCGATGGTAACCCGTGACATTGTGGGTATGTGCGTCGACCTCAAACTAGACGTCGTAGGTTCGATCCCTGGCCTGTATGGCAAGAAATAATTTTCACGGTCTCTTTCGAGTCACTGACAATGCTCAAAGTGTACACCTTTCTAGAAAAAGCTTCTCAAACTTGGTCGTTCGGTATCGGCATAAAACTGTAGGTTCTTTCCACTCGTGAGAGAACAATATCAAGCACAACACGAATGGTTGCTGAGAAGCTAGGCCCTGGCCCCTGTGGCGCCACCCATATTATGACATAAATGTGTGAACTTGTTTCTAACTTGGACTCTGAATCCACTAGAAAATAAAATGCCGCTTTCAACAACTGCGTGAGTTATGTGTTGAATCTGCGACGCTATGATCACACCTCTCCCTATATGAAGCAAATCATTGGATGCTCAGTACAAGCGCTGCTAAATTAACGAACTGTTTCTGCCTTGTTCAGGCTAATAAATATCAAAACACCAGGTTAGCTCCACTCAAACTTGAATTTGATCCGATAAGAATGAACGTTGAACTTTGTAACCCCAAGGCATAGATATTTGTTAAGCAGCGGAGTTGTAAAAGACTGCAATGTCTGAGTTCAAGGAAAGAATTAGCTGTTTTGTGATTCAACCAATTGACTTCATTTGGGACTTCTGGACTTCAGCATCGAAGTCACCATTCTATTTGAAGTCATGATTGGATCAATAGTTGCGACCAGTCTTTTGATTTGAAATCAACTGAATGCAAGTCTATCGACTGACAGTGCATTCACTGAAGTCACTTTGAAGTCTTTACCAAAGCACGTCCTGCGGTTGCAATTTCAGATCCAAATGCCCATTCACAAAAAAATGCTTTCCAACAACTTGCAGCATTTATATCTAATTAACCGTCGCTTTAGACTTTACCTACCTTACATACGTTCTTGTGAATGTCACAATTGTTCCCTTGGTCCTATTTTATAGAAAGAAAATCTCGTAATTGGCCTCTTTTTCCATGATCCCCATTAATTCGCTATACAATTCCAAGAACTTTCTCGAAAAATACGCAAAATTGACGTCAAACTTCCTCCATCCGGGGGGTTACCACAATTCCGCGAGCTTCTTTCGTAAGCAAAAATTTCCAAAACGTGAAAAATTCAAATTAATTTCTCCGCAATAACAATCAAACTAATGGCATCCGAAACTGCCCATGTACCGCCTTTGTTAACATCTCCTCACCGCCGCGCCGACCGTCCTGCCCACTCGCGCACCCAGCGAGAGCCACTTTCAAAACTTTAGCATAAATCTTCTTCATTTTCACAAACGAGCCGGGTCGAGGTGATTTGCGTTTTGATTTGTGCGCCGCCGTCATCCTCTCCAAGTGCGTGCAACAGAGGAGTAACCAGCCAAAGAGAAAGTTCCAAAATCTATAGGAACACGCGAAAAAAAACGAGCCACAAACCAGAAACTAATTAAACCAGACCCTAAGCGCAAGTCAATAAAATTTAATTACGCCGATTTGTACGCGAGGTTAAGAAGGAAATTACTCCGAAACAAGTTGGTGCGCACTGTGCACTGACGAGGAGTGCGCGAGGCACATGCGATGATAAATGAAGGAAACCTCGCGCAGAGACGCTTTCAGTGAACCCCAAGACGGAGCTGCTATGAAATTGTGCATGCATTTGGTGCGCGCGCGTTGTGTGGGGGCGCTGTGGCAGCTACTTATTCACTGCGCTCGCTTGAGTATCTCACTGTTTCACGGGGCGATAGATAATATTGCCATGCACGACATAATCGCAGCAACGTGGGACCTTTCCACCGGCGCGCCGTTCGATTGTAGGTGTCTGTTATATTTTTGGTTTTTTTTTGTGCGCGCTTAAGATACTCGTGATTATATGTAAATGCCGCTGCTGTCAGGCAGCAATTGCTTGTAATAAACTAGCCACTAATTCCGAGAACCCCGACTCCGACCGAACCAGCACCACCGATGGACCACAGATACCGCTGTGTTCGATCTCGCGATCTGAGCAGTTCGGGCTTCGGCCTCAGCCGACTCACAGGTGCGCGTGCAGTGCCGAGATTGTGCGGCTCCTAGTTCTGAGATATATGCCGCCCATTATACCAGTTTCGTCAGAGATAAAAGAACAAGAATTCCACTCGACAGTCGGCGAGTTCGCTGACTTGAGATATTTATTAAACTATCTCAGCATCTGTTGATCCACAAAAAAACGAGGGGGAAAAAAAGAAACAACTTTCAAATTACGTAACCGACGAGTGTGTTGCACGATCCGAGGCAGGGACTGGGTGGTGATGGTGGTACATCGCGACAGATGAGCGGGCAATTTTTGAATTCAATTAAATTACCGCTGAGTCATCATCGTGTCCGTTCCGGGAGATGAGGAAACATCATTTCCCACGTCGAGCTGAGCTGTCTCATCAGCATGCATCCGATCGGCGGCGGCGGCGGCCAACGGACGCCGAACGAGACGCCCATTTCGAATCTGTCTGATTGCCGTCCGGTGTGCGTAGGTAATTCCTGCCGGCTGGCGTCGACGGGGACTTGCATAATTTCCCCTGATTGCGGTGGAAAATCTCGAAAACGGGTGTAATTTTTCACGCAGTTTCGTGCTGCAATTGCTGCGCGAATGGAGCACAGTCACATGTTGCTTCCTTGAACCCTGGGTGCTGCTTGTGAACTTGGGACGTGCCAGTGGTTTGCGCTGCTGGGGAAACAAAGGAAATTGCAATTCAATGGGGAATGGCTTGCAGATGAATAATGGGCTTAAAAGGCAACCAGAAGGAGGTCAATGAGGCAGTAAGACAACAAGACAACAAGACAACAAGACAACAAGACAACAAGACAACAAGACAACAAGACAACAAGACAACAAGACAACAAGACAACAAGACAACAAGACAACAAGACAACAAGACAACAAGACAACAAGACAACAATGACAACAATGACAACAATGACAACAACGACAACAACGACAACAACGACAACAACGACAACAACGACAACAACGACAACAACGACAACAACGACAACAACGACAACAACGACAACAACGACAACAACGACAACAACGACAACAACGACAACAACGACAACAACGACAACAACGACAACAACGACAACAACGACAACAACGACAACAACGACAACAACGACAACAACGACAACAACGACAACAACGACAACAACGTCAACAACGTCAACAACGACAACAACGAAAACAACGACACCGAGACAACAAGGCGATGATTCAACAAGACAACAAGGCGACGAGGCAACAGGACAACAGGACAACAGGACAACGAGCGAAAGATGGCGGCTCATCCTCCAAAGGAAGTTCAAATGAGCTGCTTGCCTGCCAACGGTCGCTTCCCACGGAACCGCGGCCATTTCCTCTTAAAACTGTCAAGACAAATGGCAGCTCAGACCAATCCCTTCCAAGAATCAAATCCTTACGTGCCACCATTCCGCGCCCCATTCACGCCCGGTTGACGGACGGTGCTGCTGCGGCGGAAAGAGGAAAATTTGCATCCACGTAAGGACAACGCAATGCTTTGCGTGTCCTTTTTCATATCGCCATCGCCATTGTCTCGCCGGGCAATGACAGAGAACAAGACGCGCCCGCCATGGTCATTTGCACCGGCAGACTGAGAGACCGTGTGCCCACAGGCTCATGTTCTCCCGCGGACAGTGGTCCCATAATTCAACGTCAGAATAATACATGGGAGCCCTAACGAAGTTCGTATGTAGATGAACACCTGGAAATACCTCGGATTCATAGATCACCGCACACAGTCGCAGCCCGAAGGCGGGTGGGAAGCTGTTCGCCTGAAAGGGTGTTAGGACATGTGCTGGCATGGGCCGATGGGTGCTAAGGTGGCACATTAAACTGTCTCCCTTCAATTGATGATCGCCCCCTGGCTCTGGGGATCATGTTCGAGTCAATGAGTCGGAAGATGTGCAACTCCATTACTGTCGACTGAGGGATCAACCGCACCGCCGGGGTATGCTGAAATCGCAGCCATCCCCGGCCGTGCAGCAGACCATCAATCACGCGCAGCATTTGCATAAATCAAAACACTTCGAGGCCCCTGTCTGGAATAATTATTTGCAGGTGCATCCGAGGTTCCAGCGTGCACTAGACCATATCCAGTGCGCGAGCCTTTCATCACCTCGTTCGCGCCGGATTGGTGTGCCTGCGTCCTGCCCCAGCGCTACCGAGCGCAACATCCTTATTCTCACCATAAAATTGAAATCATCCGCCAGCAGCCGTGGCAGCCGAGCCCCGCCGCGAGTCGCGAGCAGGAAACACATGCGCGACCGCAGAACACGACCCGTCAGCGTGCGGCTGTGTGCGAGTGTAGGTTGTGATTGGCACTACAAGGAACCATGAGGCATGGCAACGAGAAGGTCCCAGGCACA
Organism: Eristalis arbustorum; assembly: GCA_916610145.1. Classification (NCBI taxonomy): domain Eukaryota; kingdom Metazoa; phylum Arthropoda; class Insecta; order Diptera; family Syrphidae; genus Eristalis; species Eristalis arbustorum. The sequence goes on along the minus strand of OU744316.1, from coordinate 10,699,320 downwards.
CACAACATCCGCGGATGGGCTGGCTGCGATGACGATGCATCACATGCAGCGATGATAGTGAGGAACAAGTTGTTGAGCCCACACACTAACCACGGGGCCAGTTACACCAACCTCAGCCGTCTGTCTGGCCATGTTTGTTCATTTGCTGCTTGACATCTAATAGTGGAGAGCGGTGCCAGTGCCAGTGCCTGGTGCTGGCTGGATGGTACCACGGTAACAAGTCCCATCCTCCGGTCATGAAAATCAACTCGTCCTACGGACTTCTTGTCCTCCCTCCCCTCGCCGCCCAGAAAATGGATACATCTCAGGAAAATTCTTTCCTCCCAGAGTGCCCGTGGGCACCGGGGATGTGTCTGTACCGTGCGCACCGCACGCCCCGCTCTCAGGGCCCGCAGCTCATAAATTCCAACGCTCGCTGATTTATTTTGGAGCACAGGCACACATCGGAGCCCAGATCAGCATCGGGAATCGGAAATGTTGGGCTGATTAGATTATGATCTTCACAGAAGGAGAGGAAGTGTGGGCTTCTTCTACATTGGCCGCATGCGGAGCGGCGTGTGGGGTGTCCGACATGTACATGTCGTGCAGCGCGAAATTTGGAGCGTGGAGTGGAAGAATCACTAGACGTCATTAGTTACGGGTACATGCACATAGGCTGTTGGAACAATGAAGTGAAGATTTCTAGGAACTTTCTCACAGCGGATTTCCCTCGGGAGCGTCGGCTGCAATGAAGCTGATAATGCTGTCGTCAATTATTCACCGAATGCTGCATTTGCAGGCGGGCGCGATGACGTTGAGATGTTAATCGCGTGAAGAAGACGCTCATTCCGGCGGTGGTTAGAGTGGGGAGCTGTGTTTTGGGTCATTGTGGGAAGTAATTGCAGGCACTTGTTGTGTGGCTTTGGAGGAGGTCTGAATGCAGATTTATGTCAGTTCAGTGACAAGCTTGGGGTCCTCGAGGGGAGGTTTCTTTCCCAATGGACGGGGAAAGCCATCACCTCTCAACAGAAGTCGAGGAAGTTTAACTATCTATTTGCGCCAACGACGACTGTTTTTACATCTTTGTGAAGTCAGCTGGTGTCTTCTTCTTCCTTTGGATGGTGCTACAGTCCGGGGTGAAGCTGGGCCTCAGCAAACATGCCTCTCCATCTAGCCCAGTCATGTGCTAGTTGCTTCCAGCCACACACGTTCAACTTATGGAAGTCTCCTTCTAGTTACGTGCGTCACCGGAGGCGTGGTTCTCCTTTACAGCGTTGTACCTCGAGGTTGGATTCGAAGACTTTCCGGTCCAAAGCGTTGGTCTCCATTCGCTCGACGTGTCCCAGCCATCTGAGACGAGAGACCCAAACTTGTTTGACCAGGTCGATGTCGTACAGCTAACCGTTGAGTCTCCTCCTTCAAACACCATCAGTACACACAGGATCGAAGATAATTCGAAGAATTTTTCTCTGGAAGTGACCACAAATATCCTCGCCCGCTTTAGTTAGTGTCCATGCTTCAGCGCATGACTGGTAGAATAAGGGTTTTGTAGAGCATGACTTTGGTCCGTCGAGCAGCGCATCTGACAGCGCATCTCCTGGCCGAAATCCGGCCCAGGTTTCGAACGGTTCAGAGGTTTTTGAATCGAACTGCACGGTGCATCGCGTATGTGTTAGCCTGGTGCGACACAACCGGATCAGTTTTCCCGGGATCCCGAATTCGGCAATCGCTTCGAATAGCTCCTTGCGATGAATGCTGTCGTATGCCGCACTTGTGAGTATCGATTTGAAACTCGCTGCTCTTCTCAAGGACCTGCCTTAGTGTCAAGATTTGGTCTATAGTCGATTTGCCGCGCCGGAAGCCGCATTGGTACATGTCGATTAGTGCGGTGCAAGACGGCTTTAGACGTTCACACAGTACGCTGGGTTGGATCTTGTAGGCGACATTGAGCAGGGATATACCTCTGTAGTTCTTGCAGGAGGTACGATCGCCTTTTTTGTGGATGGGGCATATGGAGCTGATATTCCAGTCGTCGGGCATGCTTTCGTCTTCCCAAATTAGGCAAAAGTTCTGGTGCATGCTCCCTACCATTACATTGCCCCAGCTTTGAAAAGCTCGGATGGTAAGCCATCTGATCCTGCGGCGTTTTTGTTCTTCAGCCTCTTAATGGCTGTACCGACTTCTTCAAAGCTAGGTGGGAGGACTACTTCCTCGACTGGAGTTGGGATTTCCTGGTTCCCTATCACTCTGTCTTGGTCAGGCCCACTAAGCAGCTGTTGGAAGTGTTGCTTAAACACATCCACTATTCCATATGGGTCCGTAACTAGACTACCCTCACAATTTCGAAGAGCCTGGGAGCCTTTCCTAAAGCCTTTGGCCAGGCTTTTGGCTTTTTTGCAAAAGGCCCGTATTTTTTGTTTGTCCCTAGACTCTTCGATATCCTTGAGCTGGGAGGTTGTGAGCGACCTTTTCTTCAGGCGTAGAAGCTTCAGGCTTCAGGCGTTTCTCCTCCCGTCTTCTCCTCCCGGTACTCCTCTTGCGCTGCTCTTGCTTTCCGTTGCAGCGCTTTTTGGTATGCCTCGTCGGTTGCACGTTTTTTCTGCTCACACTCGCCATCATACCACGGGTTTCTTGTCGGGGGTGGTAGGTAGCCTAAGGTAGTTTCCGCTACCTCTATGATGGCCGAGCGGCAATGCAACCACATCTCGTTGGCACTTGACGTAGGCATACCGGAGAGTCTCTCATTTAATTGCTCTTCGTAGGCTCTGGCAATCTCCGGTGTGCTTAGGCGTCCAATGTCAAAAGTTCTCTTTGTCGGCTGGTGCAGCTTTCTGACATTGGACAGTCGAGCTCTGAATCTTGCTGCAACAAGAAAGTGGTCAGAGTCGACGTTTGCCCCCCTGAATGTTCGCACATCCAGGATATTTGACGCGTGTCTTCCGTCAGTAAGCATGTGGTCGATTTGGTTGGCGGTTCGACAATCCGGGGATCGCCAGGTCGCCACCATATTAATTGCTGTCGCAAGGTCTGTGAGTCGGAAGCCGTTATCTGTTGTCGTGTCGTGGAGGCTGTGTTTTCCGATCACTCCGCCAAAGATGTTTTCCTTTCCGATCTTAGCATTGAAGTCTCCGAGTACGATTTTGACATCGTACTCCGGACAGGCTCCGTCAAGAGGTCGTAATAATCCTCTTTGACAGAGTCTTAAGCTTCGTCGGTAGGGGAGTGTGCACATATGAGGCTGATGTTGTAGTATCTGCTTGGATGCGGATCACAGCCAGGCGATCGCTTATCGGTTTGAAGTCGATGACCTTCGACCTTAGCCGTTTTCCCACGACGAATCCGCATCCAAATATGTACAACCTTTTGTGACAGCTGTAATATATGTCGCACTCTTTCTTTTTCATAATCCCTTGTCCTATCCAGCGTATTTCCTGGAGCGCAGTTATATACGCTTTATAGTGCGTGAGGATATTTTCTAGTTTTTGTGCGGCCCCTGGAGTGTAGAGTGTTCTTACATTCCAGGAGCACACTCGTAAATCGGAGTCCTTTTTCGCGCCGTGTCGTCGTTGGGATTCCGTCCGTTCTACCGAGGCTGCTTGCTCTTCCGTAACAGTTTTTTTTTTCGTGGGTGGGTTGTCAGCCCTCCGCACAACCGCTGGGGAACCGCTGCATGCATTGGTTCAGCTCACAACGGGTGTTGTGAGAGCTATCCAGGGGGCGCCGCTTGGAGGCAGCATGTCAACTTGATCTATGCATCGACAAGAATCGTTGCTGGCATCCCGCCAAGTTGAGAGCGATCAGCAGCTTTGCCCTGTGCGCATCCAACATTTTGGCCGGTATCTCACGAATAAAATGCTTCAATGTTGTCTTCCAATACGTCAATTGAAGTGGGCTTGTCTGTATAGACATGAGCTTTCAAATAGCCGCACAAAAAATAGTCTAAAGGCCTTAAATCGCAAGCACAACACCAGTGTTTGTTTAAGAGACTGTGCACCAGGCTTACCTCTGATTGTGGCGCCATCTAGATCCTGAGTCCGGAGTGAAACCACCTCACAATTAAAAAATAGCTGTTCAGGAGCAACCTAATCGGGTCCCAGTGGTGACACAGGGGACTTTCTCGTCTAAGGGACATCATCTTGGGTATAAAGGGCCACTTTTCTCTGTACAGAGGCTTCAAGTGAAACTCATACACATGATGACATGTACAAAAAAAAACTACTTGACCGAGGAATAGACGTCAAATGTTTTATTAGTAAATACAAGCATCTCCATACTCCGTACTAATCGCTTCATTTCATAGCACATACCACAAATCGTCTGTAAATTGGGCATAAACGACTAACAGGCACTTGGGTTCTGCTGGTTTAGCTTGGATCTAACCTATTAGCTCTTAATCCCCTTCTAGTTAATCACCCAAAATAACATAATCATCTCCTCGGTCGACTGACCGAACACCTTTATTAAACGACGTATGCGCTCACTTAACTAAATAATAACAAACACTATTATTTCTTTTCATTTTCCAGCTGTGATCACCCACCCAAGCTAAGCTCCGGCAAGAAGCAGATAAAGACCGAGCGAAAACCTCCAACCCACCAAGGCAACCAACTGCAGCCGTCAAGCCAGAAACAAACCGAAACTGACTTATGTAAGACCAGTTCGCGGTAAGCCGATCCAAATCTGAATGCCGGCCAGACCACACAGCCGCACCACTTCGCCGCCCCACCGTCCCAACCATCTCGGATGGTTATCGTAAAAACAATTAACGTCTCCATGACTTGGCGCGACGCCGACACTTTACGATTATTGCATTAATAATAGTATCCGTCATAAATACTAGGCCCGCGAGAGCCAGAGCGACCGCAGCACACAGTGCGACACTTGATGTGATGCGAAATTTAATATAATTTTTCTGTTTTTAATTTTCGTGTGAATTTATTGTTATTCGAGTTTTAGTGCGCGCTGAATGCGTCCGGATGTGCAATATGTGCTCGGCTTGAACTCGGTGTTCCCTTACAGTGCGCGCGCGCGATTTAACTGGTTTAACTGAATTCTTATCGCGAGCTCTTGAGCTTCATTGGATTACGGATACCGCGAGAGGAGAAGAAGGAGGAGCAGATCTACGAGCAGGCAAAAGGAAAGACAAACAGACAAGAAAACAAGGTAAGATGGACGTTTAGAGGCGCATTTAAGGTATCACCTCGCGATACGGCGGGTGTTGCAAGTGTCGTATCGGTTATTGGAACGTATGCTTATCACGCTCGGTCGAGGGCTATTAAATTTTATGGCATCCATTCCGGCTTAAGTGCCTGGATCCATTTGGGAAGAGTTACGGTTTTGGACGAAGGAATTTATTTTAATGCTCCGCGGTGACACTTCATCTTGTCGTGGGTGTGAAATGTTTAAATGCTAATGTCGCCGGCAACAAATTGTCTTGTCAAGGTTAAGCATTGTCTTCTGTGAGATGGGATTCCGGTGGATTGGTTTAGGGAGTTGCATTCAAGTTAGAAAGCTCTCGGGAAGGATGTGAGGTGGTTGCGAATTATCAAGAATTAACGACTTTATGCATGTGGCACGTGCCAATTTGAAGTCTTGAGAAAGACTCGCGTGAACAGCTCGTTGAATTGCAAAGTGTTGCGAGGCGCAGCCGATTTATGACAGCTTCAGGTTGTAAATCATCAGGTCGAGCTGAGCAAAAAACGGCGTGAAACTATTTGGGCGTGACTAAGCGAACACTTGCCGCCAACATTTCGTCATCCGCCGATGATAACATGGTTCTGTGATTTATCAGGTTTCGTTTAACGATCCCGGCGCAGGTAGTCTGTGCTGGTAGAACAGTTGTAAGTCAAATTAAAACAAACGACAACTCACTCGAGAACATATCTCTTCAACAGCTTTTACTTAACAGAGAGCGTTAGTAACATCGATCAGGCTTTTTATAACATACGTATAACAGAATAAGTATGACAATAGATCATGTGTCAATGAGAACATATGTAAATGAGAGCATACATAATTGAGAGTTCAATTGTACATAAATGAGAGAATTATAGGAAGTTGAGTGTAGACTTGCATTACGAGTAATTGTGTATGTGTATGTGGGAGCATGTAGGGTGACACGATAGTTTAATGTATTTTAATAAGTTGCAATAAATTAGATGCTTACAGCTCGGTCATCCTGACATTTAAATCGACCCCGATTTACTTCCATATACATATACACTTACAATTTCACATTGATAACAATGATATGCGATTTACAAAATTTTCTCGAATTTACGATGAAAACACGAATCAATACGATAAGTACATGATACTTTAACAATTCAAGATTAACTTTTAACATCAATTCATAAAATATAATAAGTAAATAAAAAATGAATAACTATGTGTACGAAAAATTTAAAAAGTCGAGTATGGTCTCATGTTTTCTGGAGATGCAACTCCTTCATATGCAACCCTTGAAATTTGCATGTTTTCTAAATCTTTGATTAGATACCTATCATTTGGAAGGATTCTTATAATTTCGTATGGTCCTTTGTACTTCGGAATAAGCTTCTTATTCAGACCAGGAGTATTGACAACATTTTTTATCATGACGTGGTCACCGACTTGATACGAATAAGGTCTCTTGTGACGTTTATCGAAATACTGTTTGTTGATATTTTGACTACGAACAATGTTTTCATTAGCCTTTTCCCTAAAAGTCTCCAAATCCCTCTCCTCTTCTTTTATAACATTCTCCTGTATGTATTCGCGTATGTTATCGCTTACCTCTCCCTTCTGCATTACACCAAATACTAACATACTCGGACAAAATCCTGTACTCTTATTTTCTATGTTATTTAAAGCAAATTCTACTTTTTTCAAGTGTTTCGTCCATTCACTCGGATCTATTTCGCTTTCTTTTGCTAACATTGGCGTTAAGCTTCTGTTAATTCGTTCCACCTGGCCGTTTGATTGTGGTGAGCATGTAGCCACCTTAATGTGCTGTATATTAGCGTCTAAACAGAAATTCGTGAACTCCTCAGAGGTGAAACAACTTCCTCTGTCTGATACAATACGAGAAGGCTTACTATATGCTGCAAAATATGCTTCTAAACATCTAAGTACTTCTTTGGTGCTAGTGCTTTTCACTGGATACAATTTGGAGAACTTGGAGAATCCATCAACAATCAAAAATATGTGCTTTTTATGATTGCGTGCTGAAAATGGCAAAGGACCGTAGTGGTCTATGTGAATGGTGTCCAATGGCTTGTTGCCTTTTGGAATGTTATGTAAAACTCCTTCCTTTTTCCCTACAGGTGGTGAAAAACGGATACATTTTACACAATTCTCTATGTGGTTCTTAATCTTCGGTTTCATCTGAGGAAACCAATACGTTTTTCGCAAATGACTATAGCATTTATCAACACCAGCATGACATAAGGAATCATGGTGTGTCTGAATTACATTTCTTTCCATCTGTGATGGTACGTAGAAAAATACTTTTTTATTGATCTTGCGGTAGACCAATCCGTTAATTAATTCATACGAAGGACTTTCTCTCTCTTCTAACATTCTTACTATGCGACTGATTACTGTGTCCTTTTGCTGTGAGGCTGCAAGTGCATGTTCAAAAGATTCGGATTCTATTACTAAGATGTTATGGCATCTGCTGAGAGAATCAACGTGAGTCATTTTTTTACCATCTCTATGCTCTATAGAGTAATCAAAATCTTGCAGCTCTAAAGCCCAGCGTGAGATTCTTGGATTAAGCAACTTTTTGTTGAGGGTAAGAGTGAGTGATTTACAATCTGTTACGATTTTGAATTTGATACCTGTTAAATAAATTCGGAATCTCCTTAGCGCATAAATAATGGCCAATGTTTCTAGTTCGTAAGAATGATATTTGCTCTCTGGGAGAGAAGCGCGTTTTGAGAAAAAGAATATTGGATGAAAGAGTTTATCATCTTGACGTTGGAGTAAAACGGCACCGAAACCTAGGCTGCTTGCATCACAATGCAGTTCAGTATCCGCATGCGGATTATATATACTTAATAAAGGTGCATGCAATAATTTTGCTTTTAATTCTTCAAATACTAATAACTCTTTTTCTCCGAATATAAATTGTGCGTCCTTCTTCATGAGATCATATAATGGTTTTGAATGAATTGAAAAATCTTTAATGAAGCGACGGAAATAAGAACACAAACCCAGAAATGAATGTAAGTTGTTAATGTTTGATGGGACAGGAAACTCCTTTACTGCCTGAAGCCCACTTGCATTTGGCCCTATACCATCTACCGAAACTTCGTAGCCTAAATATGTTATCTTCTCATGCATGAACATGCATTTGTCAAGCCGCAATTCTAAATTATTCTCTCTAATAGTATCTAAAACTTCTTTTAATATGTCAAAATGTTCAACAATTGTCTCCGACGCTACCAGTAAATCGTCGACATACACAAGTAGTTTTCCGGAATTAATAAGGTTCTTGAATATAGTGCAAATGTAACGCTGAAATACGGCGGGTGCGTTTTTAAGCCCGAACGGCATGCGCAAATATTCAAATTGACCTAATGGGGTCACGAAGGATGTATACTTTATAGACTCAGGTGACATTTTAACATGGTGAAAACCACTTTTTAAGTCGAGTAACGAAAAATATCTTTTACCACGGAGTCTATCTAGATGGTCTTCGATAAGTGGAAGCGGAAAATTATCCTTCACGGTTAGCTTATTTAATTCGCGGTAGTCTATACAAAGTCTCATCTCACCATTCTTTTTTCTAGCTAAAACAACTGGCGATGTATAAGGTGAATTACTTTCGCGGATAATTTTGTTCTCAATAAGCTCGTCTAGCAACTTCTGTAATTCTAATTTGTGCACATGCGGTAAACGTCTTGGAGTGCAGTTAAAAACTTTGTTCGCGTCTGTCAACGTTATTTTCATTTCAAAATTGCAATCTTCGTATAAGAATTTACTTGTTGAAATACTCCCGAGAATAAGCGCTTTTAGTTTTTCTGATTCATCAAATCTCAAATCTTCATTAATTTTTAAAGAATAGTTAAAGTCACGATCACCGTTTATATCGATATTCAAAATTTCAAGTACATCATAGTCTATTACATTGACACTATTAGAAACTTCTTTAGATTTCACTTCTTTCAATTGTAATCTTATGTTATTTTTCTTTAAAAAATCTCGTCCTAAGACAACTATATTTTGCATTGTGTCATTACTTACTACATACAAACATAAATCCGTGACATCACTAGTAATCTTAATTTTACAAAATACCTTGCCAAGTATAATTAGTCGGCTGCTATTTATTCCCACAAATTGTTGAGATGAAGATCCATCTGGTGTCATCAGGTAAGGTGGTACGTACTTCTCTTGAATGAAGCTGATGGGACTCCCAGTATCAATCATAGTCATAGCATGCATTGATGACGTAACTGAAGTGCTGCCTACGAAATTGTACTCGAAGAACCCATTAAAGCTGTCCAAGAATGATGCCCTTGGTTCCTCCGGCGTATTGTCCTTTTGGAGGACCAAAACAGATGATGACTGTGGACATTGTTTGACGATGTGCCCTTTTTGCCCACAGCGGAAACAAGAACCCCTTTCTCGTCGTGGCTTGGTACAGTTGCTGGCTAGATGACCTTCTTCATTGCAGTTGAAACATTTATTTTTACCGATGCGTTGTTGAGGTGTATTCTTGACGACTGGAATGTTATTTGTGTGACCCAATGTCGTTGGTTGAAACTCTAACTTCATTTTCTCGTACTTCCTTAAGGTTTGCTTCAGCTCACTTATGTTGTTGGCTGTAAGTAATATTTGTTTGTTGAAAACAGAATCAGGGATACCTTTAACAATATAATTGATAATATCCTGTTCATCCAGATCTGCTAGTGAAGCTATCTCCTGCATGGCGAGGAAATACTGCTGGAAATTCTCATCTTTGCGCTTTTTCCGATTCCGCAATGTATTGTGCACATCCATTGCTGTTGTGTGTTGGTGGAACTCGTTCAGCAAAGCTGCTTTTAGCTCAATCCATGAGCGACATTTTGAAGATCGCAGGAACAGTTTCGCTGTACCCGTAAGCAGTCGTTGCGCGTAGATGAAGGTCTTGGATTCGTCCAACTTATACAATTCAACCGAATCCTCGAATGATTGAACCCATTTCTTCACCGAAAGGTTGTCGTCACCAGAAAATTTGGGCAATGACTCTTCAATGTCCCGGAATGAACACTGCCATGGCGATGTCGGCACAGGATTGTTTAGTTCCGCTAACCTCTTTTGAAGCGAAGCGATTTCTTCCTTCCTCCTCACCAGTTCCCTTAAGCGGTCCAGCTGCTGCGACGTTGACCGGCTCTCCTCTTCCAAGTCGGTTATATTCTCCTCTGAGCTGACTGCGTCGAGAATATTAGTTGGAAAGAATTCCTCCAACTTACCGTCGTCTAATTTTTCGACTGCTTCTTCCAGCCTCATTTTTAAAGTGGATTTTACACCGCTCGTAAGCAAATCCATTTCAGCCAACTTGTCTTTAAGTTGCTGTACAGTTGCCGTTTGAATAAAACTTATAGCGCGACTATTCATTTCGATTACTTGCGAATTTTCATAAAATTGATCAAAAAATTGTTCAAATCGTACAATAAATTTTAGCACACATATGTAACATAAAATTCCGTAAATTAACATAAATGTTCACAAGGTCATAAAAAATGAAATGTACAGTCACTTTTCATAAATGTACAGTCGACTGGGTACAGTCATACCACTTCTGATAGTTGTAAGTCAAATTAAAACAAACGACAACTCACTCGAGAACATATCTCTTCAACAGCTTTTACTTAACAGAGAGCGTTAGTAACATCGATCAGGCTTTTTATAACATACGTATAACAGAATAAGTATGACAATAGATCATGTGTCAATGAGAACATATGTAAATGAGAGCATACATAATTGAGAGTTCAATTGTACATAAATGAGAGAATTATAGGAAGTTGAGTGTAGACTTGCATTACGAGTAATTGTGTATGTGTATGTGGGAGCATGTAGGGTGACACGATAGTTTAATGTATTTTAATAAGTTGCAATAAATTAGATGCTTACACAATGGACTTTGAAAATTCACATCTTAGACCGACGGAAATGATTGAACTTAATTCTGCTCATGGAACTCCAAATGCCCATATTGGGAAAGCTGAACAACACATGGTTTTCCTTAAATTATGATTTAATTTGCGTTTGCCTGAAGCTAAAGCAACTTGTTGATTTTTTAGCAGAATGGCAAACTAGCGGCTTCCATCATGGCTGTGTGGAATCGCCAGCCTCTCTTACTTTGTCCTGTGGAATCGTTCGCTTAACAAAAATTTAAGTTCTTTAGGGCACGTTCAAGTGAGCTTGGATGGAGCTCAAGATTGATCACAGAATAGAACACGTAAGCTGTCTAGTGTAAATTCCAGTTGCCAGAGGCTTAAGACTAGACTAGACTAGTGTGAATAGCTTTTTGGCGCTAATGTGATATTCAGCTGGTTCAATTTAAAGTAGTTAATGCCTTCCACATTGTCAGCTATAATATGACTCATCGACTGCCAACCGCTGGGACAAAATAGCAAAGGATGCAAGTGTGTAGGGTAGGTACTGACGAAGGATCTCAATAATTAGGTGGAGAGGTTAGTTTGGTTGTTGTCCAGGTCCGCACCAGCTTGTAGTGTTACTTTCGAAAAAGTGTCCCGCTCTCCGTAGAGCCATGTCCGAATGTGGTATAGTGTCCCATTAAGTACGCCGAGAGTAGATTAATCGCTGCAACCGAGGCCCAGGTCTGTGCTAACTTATAGTGATTAAAATAAAAATTTAATAGAGTGTCGACTGACAAAACATACTTCTACTACTTTTCGTGGAACTAATCCCAAACAAACCAATTAGGTGACAAAATTCTTCTCAGATTTCTTCCCGGTTAGTTATTTAGTAATATAATAAAACTTATTTTACGGACACCCGTCTATAATGGACACCTCTCCTTACGGACAATGTTCCATAGGGCTATTTGTTCATCTTAACCCTTTTAAAGGGGAACCATGTCTATGAAGAGGATATGAATATTACTGCTTATACGGGCAGATACATACACATAATATTCCTCCCACTCCTATAAGGATCATAACGCCACAACAAAAGTGTTAAATCTTCTTCTATCAAACGCTAATCGTTTGCCTGTAAAGCTGCCTTCTCCGGATACATTCCAGGCAGTCTCTTCTAGGAGTACTTAGAGGTTTCCATTCGATGGCGTATCTTGTTCTATCCCTGGCAGCTGATAGTTTTTGAAGGTTGCTTGTGTAGGTAAATGATTTGTGAAAACCCTCGCCAGGTTTCGAAAATTTTCGAAAGAAGGACTGGATGTCTGCCATCAGGGTGTTGGACCATGCTTGCCATGCGAAACGTTTTTAAGTTCTTCATGGACTCCAGCTTTTGATGCAATTGTGTCTTTAGTTGTATGCCAAAAACATTCGTCATAATATCCGCCCGATTCGTTTCTTCTTTTGTAGTTTCAGCAATCACATAAGCTTAGGGTGAATGACAGACATGCAGCCGACTATAACCATCCCTAATACGTACAAGTAAAATTCGACGTTCGACGTTTATAGCGACGAAGGCACTCAGCTTATAAAAGAACGTGCTCTTCATTAGTCAATATCCATAAATAGCCTCATGGAATATACTAGGTGTACCGGTATGAAAATAAGACACTAATTATTAATGGGAAAGTAAAAACGGTCAGAAATTGTTTGTTGTGCAACATTTAACATTGCTGCCATTTGCTTTTGACTCAAAGTGTCATCTCCATCCAATATCGTTTGCAATTCGGCGTCTTCAATCTTTTTTGGTGGTCTTCTATGTTCTTCATTTCTCACATCAAAATCATTATTTCTGAACCGTTGAAACCATCTTTTGCATGTTGCTTCTGATGGAGCATCATCACCATGTGCCTCGACAAGCATTCGATGCGACTCTGCAGCACTTTTCTTCAAATGAAAACAAAAAATTAATGCTTTCCGCAAATCACCACTTTCTGGTACAAAATTGTCTGTTCAATGACTTGATGTATACTAAATATTTTCCACAGATGTTATAGCAAAAAAAAAAATAAGAGCTCATTCACAACAAATGTTCCCTATCGAGACATTTGTATCTTGACGCTCACTTCATACTGGTACACCGTACACCTCTGCATAGCTGACAATAGTGATGCTCTCGAGGGTATTCGATATAGAGAAGTTTCAGTGTAGGCTAGCTTAAGTTCGTGAGAGGACGTAGATATGCCATGTCTATCTGCAAAACTTGGATCGACCCTTTTGTTAAGCTTTAGCCGAGAATTGGAGCTTGATGAATACAGTATTAGCTGCTTCCTATCAAACCATAGGCTGGGTGGTGTCCATGTTATTTTTCTGTATCAATAGATTTCGTGCAACATACAATATATAGTAGCGAGTAAAAAAATGCAAACGCTTCCAACTACAGAAATAAAGCTGCATAATTTCTTATAACAAGATCTAACATGGTTTTACTTCTGCATTGTTTCTTTCCCTTGTGTAAACGTTTGACTTGATTGTCAATTTGTAATTGGTGTCCTACAGAACATTTAAGTAAGTGGTGTAAGAATATGTGAACTAATGTAGGTCTATACAAGAGGTTATTCTTCTAATAGTCACTCGTCCTATACAAGGAACAAGGCGGTCCCAACCGCCAAATTACGGTCGGGTTGACCACAACCAATTAATTGTGGCAATTCAGTTCGTAATCTCGTTTCACAGTTCTAGGGTGTGCAAAGGAGCAATTACTGCCGCTCTTAGAATAGCAGGCTCATGAAGATTATTCCTCTCAAGTTTGGTGTTATTGATTTCGAGAAGTTGGCGATGTCAATCGAAAAGTTGGTAGTAGGCATCCTCGCAAAACAACACACCGACAAGATCGTGAAACTGACAAGCAAGTCAAAGTCGATGTCCTAAAGACTTCAAGAACACTACCGCCAGGACCTCCAGGAACTAACTAAAATCTATTTTTAGAAAGTTTGTCTGTCCAATTTACAGATCACTATACTATGCATCCAACACATGGCATAATTTAAAAAAATTGTCGTCATTTTTGTCGGAAGTCGGTGACATCATTAATCATTTACAAATAGTAACGACTTGAAAGCACGATAAGCAACGACAAACCACGTGAAATTCCGTTTCATTCCGAAAAACCAACTGGTGTGTTTTTGGTCATTGTCATGTTTAAATAAGCAGACTTCAGGAATGTTTGACCTTAAATGTGTTGGCATGTGATTTTTCGATACATTTTGGCATCCATCCGACCGCTTACTTCAACTAACTGAGCAACCAGCTTAAGAAGCTGAGCAGGAGTAACAGGGTTAAACTTAGGATACCTGGCCACAAAGGGATAGAAGGCAATGAAATGGTCAACTCCATCGTTTGGGAAGAAGCATCGGAACCTTTTATAGTCCCGTAATCTTCTGCGCTGTAGGAGATCATATCCTCAGAGAAGAGTTCACGGAACTAGAAAGAAAGAACCGGACAGAAACTTTGACCAAGGCTTATGGCATAAGGCAGGACAACAAACTTTAAGTCTACTCATCGAAAGAGGTTTGAGGCATCTATCAAAATGAAAAATGAAAAACTCCGAATCCTAACAGAGAGCACATAAGGCAACTAAGAACATCGGAAGAAGGTCGCTGCAGATTCTATGGATCTAACGAAATTCCAGAACACATACTGGGATTTTGTGATACACTAGCCCACAAAAGACTAAAATACCTGGGCGGGTACCTGTTATCAGAGGAAGTTTGTAGAACCAACTCTCATTCTCAGATTTCTAAAGGAAACTACATTAAAGAGTGCACTATAGGACAAATATTTTCCACCTACACCCTCTACAAAACACAACTCTGAATAGAACTGAATGCGAGGCTAGCTCTTAAGTAAGCAATTATTAGAAAATGGGGCATAATAGGGCGTGGTGCAATACAACTTAAACAAGAATTATAATAATAGCTTTAACAAACAAGCAGGAGTTGTTAGAGAAAAACTGAGATGGTCCACTTCACACAAGACACATCATGTATTCAGTTCGTCCTACAAATCCCCAAAAAACAACTAATGTGCAATGAGCATGAACAGTGATTGCGTTTCATGAAAAATTGGATGGGTCAGGAAATTGACTCGGTTATCAGCATTACAGTGTAACCATTCAAAAGTTCATAAATTTTGTGACGACCTTTTACCCTGTCCAGCATATTTAACTGATTTATCGACATTCGACTACTTTCCAGTTTTATACCCTCCTAGCTGGAAGGCTAATTTCAACAGGATGTCCCCAAAAAAAAAACAACTTCGTCTTTGAAAGCTCTGAGAACCAATCCAAAAAACGCATTTATTTGCCAAAAAAAGCATCAATATTCCCAACCATTGTCGGCTGTCGTCCAAAATTCGAAAAAATGTCTTCTCAGTCCAATTGATATGCACACTTAAGCTTACTCACTATCTCGACGACACCAGCATCCACTGTCTTCACGAAGCGTTAACCTCAATAACGTTAAAAGCCGACTAAATGTGGACAATTTTGTAAATGAGCCAATAGTCATTCAAAACCGAACGTAAATCTGCGACGGACTATAAGACTTTACGACTTTTACTCAAACGATGAGTGGTCATAGCCAGATTATGATGGCAGACGACGTAAAAGCCGCCGAAGAAGACCAACACCGACACGTCGCCAGCATCATTTGATTTTCAGTTTTTATGACGAGACGGCTCAGTGTTGGCCATTCTCTTCGGTGACTCCTGACTCCTAATGAAATACGAAACAAAACACGGAATGGGCTTGAACCGCACCTCCCGTGAGTGCAATTTGTTTCGCATGGATGTGTGTACAACCGGATTACCTGGAGGTGTTCCTTTTCTCCCTCTCCTTCGCTCAAAAGTTATTAGCGGCGGTGATTGTTCTCTCCGCCGATGCATAAGACTGTGTTCTCCGGTTACTGCCGCA